>KV424021.1:0-101541 GCA_001632435.1 Calocera cornea HHB12733
ATCAAGGCGACGTCGATAACTTGGTGATCGAGGGCCATTGGAACCGGGCAACGGGCGAGGGCCCAAAGGCGGCGGTGACGGAGAAGGGAGCAGCAACGGCGACGGCAACGGTGTGCCAAGCTCAGAGTAGGTTACACTTTGGCTTGACGGTATTATAAGGTGGTCCGCTGTAGTGATGGAACCTTGACTGGAGGGATACTGCGATGGTGCGGACTGCGAGATGGGTGGGCGGCTTGCTGATGAGGAGACATTGGTGGGTGATCGCCTCTGCTCGTCACCGCTTTCTGGTAGCGGCTGGCGTCGCTCTGTAACAGGGGTACTCCAGTAGGAAGGAAATCGCGCCGGTCCTAATTGTGATATAGCCGGGAGGCGGACTGGTGAAGAGGGAGCAACGGATTGGGCTCGTCCGTCGTCGTGAAGTTGCCGAGGGTGGGCTAACAACGGTGACGGCGAACGGTAGCTTTTGAAATTGGGGTACCGCGGTGCAAGACGTCCATTCTTCTTATTCGGGGGAGTGAGATATGCCGACATTTGAGAAGGAGGTTTTGAGGCGGAGGGGATACAATAGAGGTGCGATGGATGGGGGGCAAGTACAACCCTAAATCGAATGTGCGCGCATACAGGCAGGGTCTCAGCTGCTGCCGCAGAATCTCAAAGTGCAGGCGGAAGTACATGGATACAAAACGAGTGTATTAACGATTGGACAGCCCTAAAGGCCTAATACAAAGGAGTGCTGCCTCGCACGAGGTTGTGATGGGAAACAAGATGACTGGCTTCTGTTCAGACGATGCCTTGCTTAGGAGGCGGAAACCATGGGAATGGAAATGTGGCGAGGTTGCGCTGCCGAGTCCTCGAAAGTGATGACGGGTGTGTATCCACCAGAGAGCTGATAGAGCCAGCTCTTCCAGCTGAGTAGCCAATCACTGGGTAGAAGCCATTGATTGGCAGCCAGCCATTCGTTGGAAGCCTCCAGTCCGCGCTCTTTGTACAACTTCTTCCACTTGGCACCTCGCTCCCTGCCCTCCTCGTAACGACGACGAAAGTAAGACTCGTCCTCGAGAACAGTAGCGGGGTTGCCAGAGCGACGGATGTTGGTGGTTAGGTGATCAGAACGTGCTGCAGCATGATCGTAGATGGGCGTTACAGCTTGATAGGCAGGTGGCGTATCGGAAGGATCGTAATGAGAGTCTTCGGTCTCTAGACTCATATGAATAGGATTGGCGTCCATGATTGACTTGAGAGCTTTGGGATCAGCTTCAAGACGATAAAGCAACGCGAACACCTCTTCAGTCGCGGTACTCGAAACGGGGCTTGGAGAGAGCTTCGCATCCTGCACGTCGATGCTGCGAGAGATGGACTCGACCGAGAGGTTTGCTGGTTGATGTTTGCCGTCGAAGGGTGCATGAGGAATGCATTTAGGAGTAACGACACCAATACCCGGACCAGGATCGGATCCTGGACCACCGGGATGGTGGCACTCGTCACCCCGGAGGCGGGCAACGGTGGGGGTGGCCGAGGCAGTCGGATGACCGCACATCAAGCCTAAAATGTCATCGTGCCGTTCGCTAAAGACTGACGGATTGTCTATTCAAAATGAGGCTATGTCAAAGCCAAAGAGCTAGATGGAGCGTACCGGGGGCCATAGCGCTTGCGTATCTCCCGAGAGCTTGCGCCTGGGCGGATGTGTATTCGATCTTCATGGTTGCGGAAGGAACAAAGGTTCCCCTTAGTACGCAGTGAGCTGAGACGACGTTGTTGAAAAGAAAATGCAACTCACTTTGGTATTTACTTTGGATTTGCTTGTAAGTTGAATCTGGCTGAGTTTCGGGGTTGATGGTCGTTCGTGAGAGAAAAGGGGTATCAGGCTCCGCCGCCAGCACAGCACTATGACCAATATCGTCGTCATGTGACTTTGACGCCCGTATGAAAGGATGTGGCTGGCCAAGCCATCAGGGTCTCTTTCTTGGTCAACTTTGAAATGATGGCATCCAATCACCGAACAATAACGTCCGCTGATCGAGAACATTACTCGTTGAGGTAGTACAGCGCGTAGAAAACGACACAATGTCGCTTTCAGCAGGTGAGCGATGCGGCTGCCAAAGCGGTGATTGATATGCTCACCGTGGTCAAAAGTAACGAGGCTGCCACGTGCCGAATAGGGGAAGAAGCCCGCACCGCCCTGCAAATCCGGCCGCAGCTGCGGAGGCTGTTATACTTTGCCAGGCGGGCACATATCCTCTGTCTCCCCCTCTTTTCACAATACCATCATCAAGTACACTCGATATCGACTCTTTCAAATACATACCATCATCCAATGGACACCGAAAGCGATGCTGACGGGGCATCCCTCCTCGACGGCGACGCCAATCTCGACGGTCCCGATCAAGCTCTGATCAGCGCCGACAAAGCACTGGTCCGCACGCTCAAGTCTCCCGTGGACGACGGGAAAAAGAGCATCTCGCGCTCGTCTTCTGGGTCCTTCAAGACGGTCGAGCTCGATGCGAAAGGCACTCCTTTGTCCGACCAGCCCGGCATATCTCATACGGCGTCGTCCATCAGTCATATCCGCGCGCGCCCTGTCGTCAATACGGTGCACGCTACCGCCGTCGAGCTCAAGCTGCGTCCCGTCATGGCTACGGCGAGGGAAGAAGGCGTCTTGAACGTCCTGCGGGCCACGGGCACGCACTTCACAGCTGCAGGTCGCGCTGCGATGGGCGATGAGCTGGGCGCTATGGAAGAGGGCAGGATCGCCGAGGTGAGTCTGTCTGTTGGCACGATGACATGTAAAATGTCATCGTGCTGTTCGCCCGCAATTGCTTACCTGTTTCCAGGACAAGAACGAAGGCGATCTCACAGACGCTGAGAAGAAGTTGGGCGTGCGCTCTGCCTATGGATACGCCTCGTTCAAGTCCTTCGGGGGGGAAATCGCTGCGGCCTTCGGCACGGTGCGCGGCTTCACTGCTGAGGAGAAGGAAGAGAGGGCGGAGAAGTGGAAGACGATGAGCGGGTGGGAGCGCTCTTTGCTCGCCATCCAGATCTTCTTCGGCTGGATCCTGTGTGTCATCGCCTGGTTGTTCGAGCCGGTTGGCCCTTGGGTGAAAGCAAACCCTCGGAAAGCTCTCGGGATTCTCAGTACGTGCTTGGCTGGATGTATTGTGTTGAACAGTGGCTAATGGCTCTTACAGTTGTCTGGATTATCGCATTGGATCGTGGCGTGAGCGTCTGGACGATGGTGACGACCACGCTGGATTCTTATAAGGCGAAGAAAGCGTGACAAGGCCGCGTAGATACCGCCCTTGTCTTTACAGTCTTATGACATGTCGCTCGTTAATGACACTCTTTTACAACGTTTACAAACTTGGGCGGCTTATTGGCGAACGGCAAGATGACATTTTAGGTAAAAGTGAATGATGCGCATTACTACGCTAGATCGATGATAGAGACGGACGGACCTCTTGAGAGAAGCCTCAAATCGAATGTGACGATGCGGGGAGAAATGTGAACAGCACAAAACTATTTCGTCTAGCAAGTTGGCATTGTTATCTAATTATTAATTCAGAAGGGAGAGTGGGTGCCCCGGTGACAAGCCCCAAATCAAATATGCGAAAGAAGGGACGGACCGGCTATGTGCCAGTGGCAAGATACCCGGTAAAGTCGTCCAATTCGTTCGGAGCTTGAAAGGCGCTGACTAATTACTTTGGGAATAAGAAAAAATAAACGAGACCACGGCTGGGTCTCATGAGACTACCCAGTCCCTGGGCTGTTTCGACGCGCGAAACGAAGCTGTCCATTCTGCCATTCCATATTTATAGGGCGTCCCACCGGCCTCAGTGTGACAGGGTGCTGAATTTGAATGCGAGCAGCCGCCATCCGCAGGCTCCAGCACACCGCTTCACTCCTTACTGCGAGCACAGAACGAGCCATGTCTTTCCGTGAGTTCTGGGCGGCTTGCTGATCGCAAACGTGAGTAAGGGCTGAGTTGTTGCGCGCAGCTACGTACGGAACTCGCCTCATTGGTGCTGCCAACACCCTCGGTGCGTGGTTCGGCGCATAAATGTGCTTTCTCGCTGATTCGTACCAGAGCACCGTGTCTACACCGAGACGAAGGACGGGTCCGTCGTGTCGCCCTTCCACGACATCCCGCTCTTCGCCGACGCCAGCAATGGCATCCTCAACATGGTCGTCGAGGTGCCGCGCTGGACGAACGCCAAGATGGAGATCTCCAAGGAGGAGCCGTTCAACCCCATCAAGCAGGACATCAAGAAGGGCCGCCTGCGCTTCGTGAGGAACTGCTTCCCGCATCATGGCTACATCTGGAACTACGGTGCCTTCCCCCAGGTGAGCCTGCTCGCGCCAGGGTCCGATTGTTGCGGAGCTGACCGGGTGCGGAGTAGACCTGGGAAGACCCTAACCAGACGCACGCCGAGACGAAGGCGAAGGGTGACAATGACCCGCTGGACGTGTGCGAGATCGGTGAGCAAGTCGGCTACACCGGACAGGTCAAGCAGGTCAAGGTCCTCGGTATCATGGCGCTCCTCGATGAGGGCGAGACCGACTGGAAGGTCATCGTTGTCGACGTCAACGACCCCCATGCTTCCAAGCTCAACGACATTGAGGACGTTGAGAGGCACTTCCCTGGCTTGATCCGTGCTACCAACGAGTGGTTCCGTATTTACAAGATTCGTGAGCTTGATACTACCGCTTGGAGGCGCATATATGCTGACTGCAGCGCTCAGCCGATGGTAAGCCTGAGAACGCCTTCGCCTTCTCCGGTGAAGCCAAGAACAAGAAGTACGCTACCGAGATCATCCACGAGTGCCACGAGGCCTGGCGTCGTCTTATCACCGGCGAGACCCCGGCTAAGACCCCCTCCTACGACCTCTCGATGTATGCTTCCAATGACGGTGGTTTATTACACCGAAGCTAACTCACACTGACAGTACCAACACCACGATCGAGAACTCTCCCGGCTTTGTTCGCAAGAGCGACCCCGTCTACACCGGCCTCCCCGTGGACTCGCGGAAGCCTGCTGCCCCCATCGATCCTTCTAGTACGTGGCGCTTACGGCACGTACATACCGGGCACATAGACTGACTTTCACCAGTCTCCAAGTGGTTCTACATCTCTTCTGCTCAGATCTGAGCTCGCAATATTCAATCTGCACAGCGAGAACAGGAGATATGGAGGGGCGGTCTCAATGAAGTTGAATAGTAATTGCGCTGCATACCCCGCTGTATGCGTGGGTACTGCAGACGAACAAAATGAAATGCCATATGCACGGGCGCTAGAGCATGTATGCATGTTGCGTGTTTCAGGAATGCGTTGGAATGCGGGAAACCGACATTGGGGGAACAAGGCTGATGAGCACTGCCGTTGCCAGGAATGCCAGCAACACATGCATACATTCCCTCTTCACGACCATTAGACGATCCATGTGTGAGCGTGAACATGCCAGTTGGATACGCTGCTTACTCCCACCAGCAGCAGGATACCGACCTCGTCAGATTGGCCCATTGAACACGCTTGGTGAGTAGTACTTGGTCTGCTCCACAGACGTTGCGCATATACGCACCTTGGTACCGGAATGCATATTTGGCTGTATACGCGCATCTTGTTTTGCTCCTTTCTATGTGCATATAAGTCATGGCGCATATTTGTTCCTACTTCGCCCATCTGAGAGCTGACGCATAATCGCAGAGCACCGTGTCTACCTCGATAGGGATGGTACGGTCGTCTCGCCCTTCCACGATGTACCGCTCTTTGTCGATCAGCAGAACTACACCCTCAACATGGTCGTAGAGATCCCGCGCTGGACGAACGCTAAACTGGAGATCTCAAAGGAGGAGCCATTGAATCCCATCAAGCAGGACACCAAGAAGGGCAGACCACGCTTCGTCCGCAACGTATTTCCGTACAAAGGCTACATCTGGAACTACGGTGCTTTCCCACAGGCGCGCTCTACTCCATGCATCCAATCTGCGGTGAATCCATTCTGACTGCTTTCGCCATTTTAGACGTGGGAAGATCCCAACAAGACGGAGTCCGACACGAACGCAAAGGGTGACTGCAACCCGTTGGATGTGATTGAGATCGGCGAGGAGGTCGGTCACACTGGGCAGATCAAGCAGGTCAAGGTGCTCGGCATCATCGCGCTTATCGACGAGGGTGAGACGGACTGGAAGGCCGTTGTTATCGATGTCCGCGACCCTGACGCGGGGAAGCTCAACGATATCGACGATGTAGAGAAGTTCTTCCCTGGCCTCCTCCGGGCCACAAACGAGTGGTTCCGCCTCTATAAGCTCCGTGAGAGGAGTTGAGTTCGCTTGTAATTGAGCGATTGACATGGGTCTGCAGCTGAGGGCAAGTCCGAAAATGTGTTCGCGTTTTCGGGCGAAGCGAAGAACAGAAATTACGCCATCAACGTCATCAACGAATGTCACGAAGCGTGGTGCCGCCTCATCAAGGGCGAGACTGCCGCGAAGACTGAGACGTACAATATCTCAATGTAGGTGTTCATGCTTCGTGTTGCTGGAATTGCACGCCTGATTCCCTACCTACAGCAAGAACTCCACGATCCAGAGCTCCTCGCAGCTCGATCGCACATACGACGGCGTCCCTACGGAGTCCGTTCTTTCTCCTGCGCGCATTGATTCCGCCAGTGCGTATCGATTCTGGGACATAATACAGGGAACAGACATGCTAATGAGTGGTAGTCGACAAGTCGTTTCACATTGGCTTCGCCACGATCTGAGTATAAGGAGTTTGGTGTGCGAAGGTAGAGTCAGGGAGGGGTGACAATCAGGTTGAAATGAGACAGAAATTGCATTAGCCATTGATATAAATACAGTATGTGGGATTGCTGCAGACGATTGAGATCGCAAAAGAATTGCGTAAAAGCCAAGGAACATGCGATGAATAAAGGTGGTGATATGGTGCTATATTGTCTCAACGGTGACCTCTGTGGAGGGCGGAACTGGCGGGTATCGACAGTACTTGTCAGCAACGAATGTAACAGTCCACGTTCCTGTGAAATCCTCATTCAGTGACAACACTGAGGCGGACACTCTGCAAACGCACCTTCCAATGCTGAAGAGAAACGGTATTCCTTGTCTTTATGACCGGTGATCGTGTGTGTCTCCAACACCTTGCCAGCCTTCCCCTTCTTGCTGATCTCCGATCGTTGGTATGTGAAGGTGAAAGGGGGCTCGCCGGTAAAGGCGAAGACAATTTCCGCCTGATCTCCTTCTCTGATGCTTTCCACTGACGCCCGACCAGGAGAGATGATGGCAGATGGCAAATCATGAATGACCGCCTTGACGCTGTCAACTTGGGTAATACAGAGGTTGTTCTGATGCGAGATGGATTTGACTGTGAAAGTACCCGCTTTCTCCGCCACACGGCTGAACTTGGCAGACTTCGATGTCGGTCGGCTTTCACGCCCATTGAAATCGTATGTGACAATCCAAGGCGACGTTCCTTCGAGTTGATATTGCAGGGTGTCGCCTACACAATAGTCGGTGCGGGTCTCCATTGGCAGAATTGCAGCTGTTTCGGCAACATCCATGAAGAGGGATCGCTGTTCGGATTCGGAAGGCATCTCAGGACACCCATTAGCGTCCTTGACCGATTCGATCCGGACGGCATGGGGCCCAATCTTGTCGAACGTGTACGCCGGGAACTCCACATCCCATTGATTCGAGGTTACAAGGATGGTTTCGGTTCGCCGTGACGTGGAATCCGAGTTCTTGATCGACAAGGTCACTTCGAAGGGCGCTTTACCCTTGAGAGCGAGTTCTGCGTTCGGGAATCCTTTGCGGCGAATGAGAGAGTCATGCAAGCAGAATGGCAGGCGAGCGTCCGATTTGAATGAGGCAGATGGCTTAGCCAAAACTTCTTGCTCCAGGGATGGCAGGTTGGGGGTCCGAATATCGTAATTGGTATCCTTCATACCATAGATGGAGTATAAGTGTTTCCCAGGTGGCGAGGAAACGAGTTCGATTCTGGCGGACTTTAAAGGGCTTGCAATTTCCAGCGGCGGCGCTTCCGAGGCGTGTCCCTCAAGCTCGTGCTTGTAGTTCACAGTGAACAGAGGCGTTCCTATCAAATTGGTCAGCACTGTGCCGCTCCAGTGGGTCTGCATGCCTACCAGACAGCTCCAGGTCGACGTGATCAGAGCCACCTTCGCAGATCGCCTTCCGGACAATCTTTCCATTCTGGACCTGTTCACCAGCCGTAGTAGGCCAGTGTACAGAAGGACGATCGATGAACGTGATCGGCGCGGAGATCTGCTCGTCGCAGTAGCCTGCACAGCCATGGGCATCGACAACCTCCAAGAGGCGGTACCTCCCGGCGTGAGAAACAGTCAAGTCCTCGCTCTGGCCTCTGACGGTGGTCCAGTGAGGCACACCATCGTCAAGATTCTCCCACCGCACTCGTATTGGCTGGACAATCTTTAGTTTTGCACAAAATGAAGTGGCGATGATGGAACGTACCCCGTCTCCTGTCACACGAACAGGTAGCTTGGTGGACTTGCCCTGGATGATATGAACATCCCTCATTCCAGCTGCAGCACCGGTGAACCTTGCTGTTGCCTAGAAACATGTGAATTCCAGTATAGGCGGGGTAAATTCCACCACAGCGCACTTTGTTACGAGACACATCCACCCCAATTCGTGGGCGGTTCAAGGCACGGCGGCATCCCTTCTTGTCCTCGACGCTTACTACTCGGATGAGCAAGGTAAAGATGCACAAACAGGACATGCGTACCCAGAGCAATATCGAAGTGTCCGCCATATTCATGAACATCAGACGGTAGAGGGATACTGACTTGATAGTCCTTGGAGGTGATGCCCGTGAGGCGGAGCGGCTTGGTTTCATGTGGGCTCGAGATCTGGAGCTCGATATTCCACGGTGCGACACCCTGGAGCTTGAGATCGATATCGAGGCTATCCCCAGAGCAGGACCATAGCTTGAGAGGCTGCGCGGAAGGCCGGACCAAGTCAGCGTCTGCGTGTGTGTGCACGACTTGCGTCGCGGTGCTGGTTTGCTGTGCCGGTTTCTGCTTCTTGTAGTGATTGTCGCCGAACTCGGTTAGGCTGTACTGGTAACTTCCGGGACCTTGATTGGGCTCTAGCTGCAGGTCGTACTGGGTGTTCTGGATGTTGGGGATATTCCGGGTATCCACGACGCGGCCGTCTTTCTTGACACTGTAGGAAATGTAGAACGGAGGCGTGCCCTGGAAGACTATATGCGCCATGAAGCCCGTCTCCACCTCGCTGGAAAGTATGTTAGTAAGAGTAGTATTCAGTAAGTGCCAGCGCATGCACTTACCAGTTCTTATCAACCATAGGCTCAAACTCTACCTGCATGCTAGGTTCGGGCCAGACAAGCACACGACAGACCTCCGGCTCCTTAACAATACCATCGCACAGTTTGCCGCCGACGCCAGTCAGGGTATAATCGCCGGGCTCGGTGACCTCTATGCTCTGTGTGCGGAGCGTGTGGAACGAGACAGGACGCAGCTGCTTGGATGCCTTGCCATCGGGAGAGATGTGCTGAATCTGGACGTCCCAAGGCGCGTCAGACGCGTTGCCGTTGCTGACTCGTAGCGGCAGGCTCATTGACGCTCCTTTCGCCATGCTCCTCGGTCGTTCGACAGAGCAGGTAGTCCATTGCACATTCGGTTGGGAAAGTACATTGACAGTAAAGCTGCTCAAGCTGGCACTTGGTAAATGCCCTTCAGTCACAGTGTTGCCAAGGCCATCAGTGACCGACGTCAAGCCATACGAGTAGGATCCGGCTTTGGGCAGCTCAAGCGGCACAGGAACTTGGATAACTTGAGCGCCTCGCGAGGTCTGAGTGGACGTTGAGTACGATAGATGGAGCATAAGAGAGAATATGCGCACATTCAAGTCATCATCTATCCCGTTTGCATACAGGTCCTCCCGTTTCCCATCAAACTCTCTCCAGTAGTGCACGGACAACGGTGGCATTCCCTTCACTACCAAGGTGCCTTCGAAGGTGTCTCCTTGGCATTTCGGTATAGCATGTGGCTCGCGTGAGTCCACTTCGAGGCTGACATTCGGACACTCGGGAATGGTAATGGTGCCGCCAGCAATATGGATCTCCTCATCTTCAGAGTCGAGAATACTGTCGAGCCGTACAATACCAGGGCGATCCACCTTGATGTACACCAGACCCTTTGTGTCTTCCAGCTGTAACGGCGTCTGACCCTCAGGGTTCGACTCGATTACCTTGCGCTGCGGTGGTTCGGGACCGAACTCTTCTTCTGGCATGCCCGACGGGTACCGCTGAACCAAGGCGAGGTTTCCCAATCCATGTCGGTCAACGGAGATATACCGGATGTCGGACGCGTCGTCCAGAGACTCAATACTGAACTTGATGCTGTGGGGGACGGTATTGTTTACGAGCACGGGGATGCTGATGGACTTGTGGCCGGCGGCGAAACAGTACCGCATGCCTTGTGGGTTGAGCTCGGCAGTGCTGCAGGACTATGAGTTCCAGTCTCTGCACGTAAGGTGCATATACGCACCTGACGGGAGAAAGGCGGACTGTATGCTGTCCCATAATATGCGAACGCGGCTGCACCACATCTTGTACGCGCACACGATGCTCCGAAATAGAAAGTTGGTAGTCAAACATGCCTGAAAATGCATCAGTACGGGCAAGCGAATGTAAAGATAACTGACGTACCCCGAACAGACGTGGGTATAAGAACGTTGGTAGGTATCTAAATGCTATTAGCCTTGAGCGCAAATCTGGGGCAACGCGCATACCTTGTAGTTGCCCATAAGCAGCCAATTGAACAGAAGCGCGACGAAGACGAGGCGGAGCCGCACGTTCAGCGGCGGCATGAGCCACGGTATTCGCAGCAGCGGCACGAGCAGGATACAAGCCGTGTCCACAAAGCTCCACCAGTAGAGCAATGTGGACAAGGACGAGCCGGATAACTGGGGAACGTAGTGCCGAAGCAGCTCGTACAACTTGACGCTCTATATGCGGGTCAGCAAATCCCGGGGAGGGAGTTGAAGAGTACACACCTGTATCAGAACGGCCATGCCGATCACGTACGAGCGCTGAGACGCTACATCGAACCAGCTTTCGGGCACGAGGGGTTTTGGAGGAGGTGGAGCGGTAGCCGGCTTGGTAGCCATGACTCCGAGTCGCACAGGAGCGAGTGGTCAGAGAATGAACACGCGACAGATGCCCCCACCGTCAACACGGGTCTCTTGGAGAAAAAGGGATGGTCGTCGCAGCTGTAAGGAAGATTGAGTGCCGAGGTGGTTGCTGAAGTGTGGGCTTGCTCAATGTGGGTGGCAGCGCGGGGGGCAAGGGCCCTCGACGCGCCTTGCCAGAATGTGACGTCCCAACAAATTTGCCCCCGTTAGCGTCCCGATCGGTCCAGCGCTAATGTCTCAGTCTCTACAGTCTCCGGCAGGTCGATAGTTGAACGCAAAGTTTAATGTCAGGACCCTGACAGCCCTGAGGGAGGTAAAATCTTTCACCGGCCGTTGTCGAAACTTGCGCCAGACTTGCAACTTCTCTCCGGAGGTCAACAACACCAGCTTGTCCAAGATTATGCTTCCACTGGCACCTCATACAAGTCTCCAGGTCGCCTTTCAGGCGTTCCAGGTGTTCACAGCGGCTTTCCGGGCTCAAAACCGACCAGAATAGACCCTGACCGGCCCGACCGGCCTCCTCGCCCGCCGCATCCTCCTCCCCGGCTTCAAAAGCACTGCATTTGCCCCATTTTGAACGTGGGAAAAAGGAAGTTATCTCTGCTGCCAGGTTCGAACTAGCGACCTTGGGATTTTAGCTGGTTCGATCCGATTACAGTCCCACGCTCTTCCAACTGAGCTAAGCAGAGGTAGATGTGGGCGTGACATATTTTGGTCCTATCACTGCCACCTAGAACATATCTCTGCTATAGTCCGGGTTCATACCCCTGCACAGAAGCCCCCTCGGGCATCGTTTCTCCTTCTCAAAAGTCATCCGAATCCCCGTGTTCACAATCGCGGGACTCTCCTCCCTCGCTCCCATCGCCTACTTATTGGTTCCACCCGGAGTGCGACTCCCCCTCTCTTTGCTTTCCACCGACCACACCACCTTCATTCCCATGGCCAAATCCCCCATAACCTGCCACGGTGCGCCCCCCTCTCAGCACTACGCACCGACGTCGAAGCTAAACTCCATTGCCAGTGCTCGACTCGGTCCTTGGCAAACCCGGCGCGGGGATCGGCCTGCGCGTGTACCAGCTGCAGTCGTACGACGACCCGATCCCGCTGGCCTCCTTGCTCGGAACGGCGTGCGTCCCCCCGCTCTCCAGCACCGCGTTGGATTCGTTAGACTAACCGACATTTCGTAGTCAAACCGACGCCGATGGCCGGTGCTCAACGTTGCTGCCCGGGGGCAAGCTCGTGCCCGGCACGTACAAGGTGTGCTTCGACACGGGCGCTTACTTTGCCCAAGGAGGGCGAGAGTGTTTCTACCCCGTCGTTGAGGTGTGCACTCGCGCCAACTTTGGAGCATTAAGCTTTCTTGCTGATGTACTTTGGTTCGGCTGCGGTAGATCACCTTCTCGTTGAAGAACCCCGAGGAGCACTATCATATCCCCCTCCTGTTGAGCCCGTACTCGTACACCACGTACCGCGGGAGCTAGGCCCCGAGCCAGCGCGATAAGACCCATTGGCCATGCCACCGTCAGAACCCGACATAGTGTACTTTATCGCCACTCGCGAATGTACTTTAACAACGAAACCGGAGCCGATTGTAGCAAATTCCATGGTCATTGATACAGGCATTACAGAGAAGTGGGTATGCACTACATGCACTATGGCATCCCGATCGGGTCCGGGCGCAGGGAGGTTGCGCAGAGTACAGTGCGAGTGTGATCTATGCGCCTAGGCGCGGCGGCCAATCGAGCAAGCGAATCGGAGAAAGGCTGGCGGACGACTTATGAGCTCGGGAGCACGCGCTCGTACGTCTGCCCGCGGATCGTGCCCCCGCGCATGGAGAGCGCGGCGTTCTTGGCGAACGCCTCGCGATCTCGCCTGAGCTCTTCCGCCGCCTCTGCAAGCGTGTCAGCCCCACCCGTACCGCGCAGTCATGTAGCAGTATGCGCACCCTTGTTCAACGGATCCTCCGCATTCGGCTCGAGGAAGAGGAACTGCAGGCCCACGAGGATGGCGTTCAGGTTCAGCACGGGCTTCCAGTCCTCGCGCAGGATATTCAGACAGACGTTGCCCTCGGTGTCGACGTTCGGGTGGTATATCTGCGGGCCAATCAGCGCCAGGCACTGTCGCGCCGGCCGGTGCACACGCACCTTCTGCATACACTTGACCTTTGGCGGCTCGTGCGGGTAGTTGCTGCTGATATTGAACGAGAACAGGAACCGGCCGCCCTTGTAGAACCCTGTGCACGCACGCGTCAGCGCACTGGCACTGCGACAGCCCGTGCAGGGCGGTGACCCACCCTCATCCGGCGTGATTATAAGATTGAAATGGAGCAGGTCGGCCGGGTCCGGAAAGTCCGTCGTCATCGTCTTGAACTCCTCCAGTTCCGTCAGGTCTGCTCCGGGGACCGGTGTCAGCATGCCCGCGGCGTAGTTGGGGGGGGGGGGGGGGGGGGGGGGGCGCACCCTTCTGCAGCCTGATCTGCGCGGCGGACACCTTTGGCTTCCTCTTCGCCGCCGTCTCCTCGTTCTTCTTCATGGACCAGATCTACGCACCGTCATCCTCATCCTCAGCATCATCTTTCACCCCAGTGCCGCACGGGGTATTACACACCTTGAGCATGATGGCAGTCTATGGTATGTGTGGTGCGGAGGCGGGGGGGGAGGTGTGCGCGGTGGGGATAGGGATAGGTAGGGATAGGGATAGGGTGTGGAGGCCGTGCGCCCTGGCTCCTGCTTGCTTGCTGTCGAGGCTTACCCGAGCTACAAAGGGCGGGCGGGATATGCTTCCGTCCCGGTCCTTCGAGCGCCTTCGCAGCGCTGGTCAGTGAGTTGGAACTTACGCGCGCTCTCATCGCGTGTATGCGGTCAAATGCAAACGAAAAGTGGTATTATTCAACGACGCAGCGTCTTTGCGCCTACAATACAGCGCACGGCACCGCTCACCCCCTAGCCGGCACGCCCAGGATGACCCCCGCCCAGAGGAGCATGCCCAGCGCGCCCCAGGCAGCCGCAGCGCGCATGACCGCCCACTGCATCTCCCTCGCCGCGGGGTGGGTGGCCCACCAGTCATGCACGAGGAACTCGAGCAGGCCTACGCGCGCGGGCCTGGCACTGGCACTGGCACTGGCACTGGTGCTCGCGCGCGCGGTGGACTGGCGCTTGAGCGAGCGCGAGCCGGCGGTGCTGGAGGCCGAGGTGGGCCGGGTCGGGCCTGGTGCGGCGGCGGGCCGCGACTCCCAGAGGGAGAGCTGGCGGCGCTTTGTGCCAAAGGCCAGCGGGCAGATGCCGTTCAGCAGGCAGAGCGGGCTGGCTGTGCCTGCCCAGACGAGGGGGACGCTGAAGGCCCGCCAGGCCCTGCTTAGCCCGCCCGCGCCCGGGCACAGCACCAGCGCCAGCCCGAGGGCGAGCCCGCCGCCGAGGTACAAGCCGAGGGCGATGACGTACAGGCATGCGCGGAAGGGGGCGCGGGTGTTGACGAGCGAGGCGCGGATGAAGCGCGGGTGCGCGTCGAGCAGCAGGTGCGTGTACAGTTCCTGGTACAGCAGGCGGAAGGAGTAGGGGTGCGTCGTGCGGCGGAGGGTCAGCAGGAGGGCCGGGATGTGCGCTGAGGTCAGGGCGGAGGGCGAGGAGAGCGTGAGAAAGTGCAGCACGGCGCGGACGATCTGCGCGGTGGTCAGCGGCTGCTCATGCGGCCGGGCCCGCGCACGGCGGCACTGGCAGAGAAGTGGAACTGTGCCGCGCACCTCTTCCCGCAGCGGCAGGTCATCCCGCATCAGCAGCTGCACCGTCTTCTCCAGCTCCTGCTCCGCACCAGCCATCATCTCCCTCATCCGTGCCTTGTCGCTCTCCTCCGCCTCCTCCACAATCCACGGGGCGATTGCGAGGGTGTCCGCGTCGACCTGCGCCGGCTCCTGCTCCTGCTCCTCTGTGAGCACGTTCTCCCCCGCGAAGACGAGCTCCTCGGCCGGCCCCGCCTCAAGCGCGTTCAGGTCGATGCTCTCCCACGGTTTTGGCCCGTCTCCCTCTGCCTTACCCTCAGGCAGGCCGGTCCGCTCGCTCCCGGTCGGCCCCTTCTCCAGCCCCTCCCTCCTCCTGTCCTCCGCCTTGCGCCTTACATACGCCTCCCACTCCTCCCTGGGCTCCACGAGCTGCACGCCGGCCCGCTGCGCCTCGTCGAGCTCCCAGAAGCGCTTCTCGTAGTCCCTGAACCAGAGGACGAATGCGAGGTTCTCCTGCTCCCTCGTCCGGCTGAGGAACGCGTGGAAGTCTGCGAGGGAGACGGGCGGGCAGAGGGTGTCGCCGAGGACGTGCTCGAGCGAGAGGTCGGCGGGGATGGGGACGGGCGTGAAGAGGAATGTGAGGGTGAGGCGGCGGGAGGGGGAGAGCGGGTTCGGGTTGGGCAGGGTGGGCGCGGTGGGGAGGGCGAAGAGGGGCAGGCGCAGGGTGGGCAGGCCGAGGGACAACCTCATCTTGGGGGGGGCTGGGCCGCTACAGTATGCCCCCTGGCTCGCAGTCCGAAGGGCTTTATAGAGACCGGCTGCAAGCCCAGGGTAAAGGCACCGACGACGGCATCGGCCGCATCTGCGTATCGATGCGTGGTGTGCGAGGAGGGGCGCCGGCACATGATGTCGCCAACGGAGGGGACGCGAGCGGCCCCAGCCTGGTCACGCTGCAGCGGGCGGGCCGCCCTTTAGATGTTCAGCGCTCGCCGAGGGAGGGGACGCGAGCACACAAGATCTGTTCGAGTCGGAGAGGGCCGATCGCCGTTGCGTAATGGCGACGTGAGGAACACCGCGGGCCAGAGCAGGGGATAGCGCCCCGGTCGGGCGGGGAGTTGCCTCGAAGAGCGCAGAAGCGCGGCAGGAGATATGGAGCTCGGCGGTCGCGGGACCTTGGAACCTTGGAACCATGTCTGGCCTGGATGAAAGAGGCCGGGTTCGCCAGCTGATGCGCTCGGCGATCGGTCGTCAGGCTTCAGCGCAAGTGCAGTGTTTGATGGCAGATGATGGCCAGATGCACGCGTCAAGATGCTGAACATTGAGTGAATCCCGATGAGAGGCACCGTCCGATTCCAGAACGAAGAGTTTCGGTGCACCGGCCGCTCCACTTTCCGCTCTCCCTGCTCTCATCTGTTGCCCAAGACTAGCCAGTCCACTTCTGAACGTGAGAACCAGCGGACCAACGAGTTGCTCCGCTCCCCCGGCGAGCGCGGCCGCTTCTGAGCCGTCTGGCTTGGCACTCTGCGAAGTCAATCCCAAAATAGCGCGTCATGACGGCGCCGGGCCCTGTGCCTCCACCGGCCAGACCGTCGGCAAGCTTGCCGCCTCGCCTTCCGTGAGTCCCCCCGCGCGCCGCCTGGTTCGCGACCTCTCGCACCGTACGCACCGTACCTGCCTTATGTGACTCCCGCGGGTGCGTGCGTGCGTGTGGAGGCCGATTCCCCGGGGTCGTCCCGAGCGCCCGACCTCCTCTGTCTGTCCTGAAAGGATATAGTGCCAGCCCAGACCTCAATCGCGCACTCCACCCTCCCAGCGCCTTCAAGTACACTAGTACCCCGCCCATCGCACCGCACCGCACCGCACCGCAACCCAACTCCCGAGTCGAATCAGGGACAAGAAGAAAGCCAGATGGTGGAATACAAGTTCCTCACGCCCGAGCAGAGGCAGCATTTCCTCGAGCACGGATGGCTCTTGGTCCCCGGGTCTATCCCGAAGGAGCACGTGGACCGCTGGATGAAGGATGTCTGGTGCGTGCGCCCTCCTCCTCCCCACCGCGCCTCCTTGTAGCGCTGGGCACTCGCGGCGCGGGCTGGTCGTTGCAAGTGTATGGATTTATGGATCCGGCCGCTGACGCAGCGCAGGACCCGCCTGGGCTACGCGCCGGACGACCCGAGCACCTGGGAGGAAGAGACGATCTGGATGCCGCGGCACCGGGACATGCTGACGAAGGAGTTCTCGCCCGCGGCGTACGCGGCCATGTGCGAGCTTGTGGGCGGCGAGGAGCGCGTGGAGCCGCTCAGGAACGCCTACTCGGGCGACCAGTTCATCGTCAACCTCGGCACGGAGTACTGGAAGGACGTGAGTGCCCGTTCCCGTTCCCCGCGGGCGCAGGCGTCGGACGGGATGCTGTAGATCGCCACGGCTGACGCGTCTATGGGCAGCACGACGCCGACCCGCGGACGATGCCCGCGTGGCACATCGACGGCGACTGGTACCAGCACTTCCTCGACTCGGGCGAGGGCGCCCTCGTCGTCATCCAAGTGTACACGGACATCCTCCCGCGCGGCGGGGGGACGTACGTGTGCGAGGACGGCATTGCGGGGATCTGCAAGTTCCTGTATGACCGGCCCGAGGGGTCGGGAAACAAGCCCGAGACGGGGATGTATGACCATATCAAGGAGTGCAAGGTGTTCAAGCAGGTGCGCTGGCCGCTCTCCTTGCGCCAGAAGCTGCAGTGCTGACCACATTGCTCCTCCTCCTCCTCCTCCTCCTCCTCCTCGTCGTCGTCGTCGTTGTTGTCGTTGTTCTGGAACGGCAGTTCACGGCCAAAGCGGGCGACACGATCCTGATGCACGCGCACCTCCCGCACTGCGTGGGGAAGAACCACCTGCGCCGGCTGCGGGTGATCGCGAACCCGCACGTGACGCTCAAGGAGCCGTTCAACCTGAACCGTGCGAACCCGGAGGACTACGTGCGTGGCCCTGCGCTCTTTCCCGCTGCACCGGTCTGATACGAGTCGGATGTGGATGTGGATGTGGATGTCCAGTCGCTCTGTGAGCAGGTGATCCTGCGCGCGCTGGACCGCAGCTCCATCCCCGAGTACCGCCCGACGGCGCCGCGCGCACACTGGTACCCGCGCAACTACGTTGCCAAGTTCTCGCGCGTGCAGGGCGAGCTGGAGCGCATGGTGCGCGCGGCCGAGGCGGCGGGCAAGAGCAGGGACGAGGTCGACAGCGTCTACCTCAAGGGGGACGAGGAGATCAGCGTGCATAATCTGCGGAACGGGCTCGGCGAGGAGGTCCTCCGCAGCCAGCGCGTCGTCGTTGCGTGAGCGCGTGAGCGCGTGAGGGACGCAAAAGTGGTGTGCAGGGGAAAGGATGGGCTAGTGTAGTTGAAAGACAATGCCAATGTAAGGAAATCAACCGTCGGCGTATGTTCCTCCCGGCCCGTCGCCTTTCAGGGCCGTCCCTTCCCTCCGAACCACCACCATGGCAGCCCGACCCTCCGCTCGCCCCTTCTTCCCACCCCGGACCTCTCAGGCACGTGGCCCGTCATACCTCCAACAACATTGCCAAGTTAACAGAAAGGAATGGCCTGATTCCCGGAGGCCGATCCAGCCCCCACCGCAGGAGCCCGAGGGGGATCAGGATCGGGCCCGGTGCGCCGGGCCCGGGCCCGGGCTCTCCTTCCTCCCGGGCGGCAGGGACGCATCGGCAGAGGAAGCGGCCCAGCCCGCCCCTCCCGCGCCGTCCTGAGCTCCCGACCTGCTTTTCTGGCTATTGAGCTGCTCGAACCGAACCGTCCGTGTCCGGCCGATTCCTCGGCTTCCGCATGATACGAGCAGCCGCCCGGCGAGGCGGGGTCAGGCCACCCGGGAGGGGCGAGGCCGATCCCCGCCTGGACGGCAGCGTCCCCTCTTCCGGATCATGGCCCAGGAGGGGATGCGCTGCTTCTGCTGTTTACTCTCTGTCTTCTCTCGTGCGACATTGGGCTGGCCAGGGGGAGGCTAAATAGCCCGAACCGTCCCTGGCACGGCCCTCAACTCCGCCCGGTTTGGAGCCGTCCACACCTCCTCCGGCCCACGAAGACGACGGGAAGGGAAGCGAGCATCCGGCCGAGGTGGGTGTGGTGGGTAGAAGGGCGGCCTGGTCCCCGATCGGCGCCCGATACTCTGTCGAGGTATAAAGGGGGCCGGGCTGCCGCTGCGGCTGCCGGGCGTACCGACGCTAGCCCCCGCCTTGTCCCACCCGCGAAGGATGCAGTCCACCGCGACGCTCCCGCTCTACCGTCTCGACGGCAGCACCACCGCCACCTTCCCCACCTACATCACCAACCCCTCCACCGCCGCCCTCTTCCCCGCCGCCCGCACCGCACCGCACCGCGACGCCAACCCGGCCAGAGGGTACACGATCCACCCCAACCCGGCGTCCCCCTCCCGCCGCCTCCCCCTCTCCTTCCTCGCCTCCGCCCAGCCGATCCCTCCCTCCCTCTCCCTTGCCCACGTCCTCGCAGACGACCTCTGCGCGCCCCTGACGCTCCGCGACTTCTTCCGCTTCCTCGCGGAAGAGGACAGGGCAACGGAGAACCTCGCCTTCGTCCTCTGGTTCAGGGACTATGAGCGGCGCTGGGACGCCCTGCCGGAGGAGGAGAGGGCGCGGGCGGAAGAGCTCGATCCGAGGGAGGAGTGGGCCAAGTTCGAGCGGGAGCGAGCGGGCGTCACCGAACGCGAGAGGAGGGAGAGGGTAGCGAGGGAGAGGGAGAAGGCCCCTAGGTGGGAGGAGGGGGAGGCGCCCTGGGAGTCCATCTCGCTCGACGACCTCGGAGGGCACACCTTCGCTGACCCGTTGGGAGTGCACCCGCACCCCCACTCCCGCTCCTCCTCCCAGAGCTCCGACGGCTCGGGCCCTGACCCGGTGGACCTCACAGACCAAGCCCGCATGGACGCCGAGACGCTCCAGATCGCGCCTTGGATGACGGACGAAGTTGGGGAAAGGGATCGCAGGAGGATGGAGGAGATTGGACGCAGGGCGGACGAGGAGCTGCAGCGCACTGTGCGGCTGTTGATGAGGGATAACCTGCCCTGTCGGGAGGAGGTGCGTGGGTTTCTGCTGCACCGTCCCGCATAACTGACGCGGACCGACCACCGCAGGTGGTGCAAACCGTCCAACGCTTCCTAACGCCGCTCTCCCCGCTGGCCCTCACCTCCGCGCACATCCCCGCGGTGCTCCTGACCCTGCGCCGCACCACGCACCCGACGTCCTTCCTCCCGCTGTACCGCGAGCTGCTCACGACCCTCACGCTCGACGCCCACCCGCGCTTCGTCCGCTCCGCCCTGGCAAACACGCGCACCCCGCTCCGCCTCGCCCTGTACGCCCTGGCCATCGGCCTGTACCTCCTGGGCGGCGTCGCCCTCGGCCTGGCATGCGTGCTCGTCCCGCGCGTGGGCAGGGCGTGGAGGGCGGCGAGCATCCCGCTCGTGTGGGCCGGGCTCGCCCTCAGCTTGTGCTTGGTCAGTGGCGTGTGCCCCATGGTTTTCGGCACGAAGAGAAGGCAGCTCGCCGCGTGGGAGACTTGGGCCGACGCCGCGGCCCCTGGGGCGGGGGACAAAGCACAGGCGCACGGGAATGAGAATGAGAGTGACTCCGGCATTCCCACCGGCACCGCCGTCGCTGGCAGCGAGAAGCCGAATGCGAATCCGTGCCCCCAGCATCGCACAGGCAGACGGTTTCCCGCGGGCGGCATCCTCCACTTTGTGTACAACGACTGGTGGGCCGCGCACCCCGCTGCGCGCACGATGCAGAACGGGGTGCTGAGGGGCGCGGCGGTGTGGGCTGCTGCCGGCGCGGGCGTTTGGGGGCTGGGGATCGGGTTGGTGCCGGGGAGGGGTTGAGGCGCTTGGCGCGGTGGAAGGCACGACTAATGGGGCCTGAGAGGCCACGGTGATGGCCCAACGGCAGAAGGCAGGGCGTACGCCAGCGGCGGAAGTGCGTGAGGCCGAAGAATGTGCGTATGTATGTACGTTCAAGCGCGGTGGCTGCGCTGCGGCGCAGAGGATATGCATACTCTGGTGTTGAGGGCGGCTGCGGTCGCGTATTGCGCATGTTTCCTCATTGGGCAGCTTGAGTGCCGTTGAACGACTTGATTTGTATCCTGTCTTACACGTGAGTGCTACAACATGCGTGCTAAGGGCACACCACAACATCACTGCACCGCTGAGCTGGAGATTGTGTCGTTCAGAGCATGGCGGCCTGGGCTTGGGACGACGGGAGTCACCCTGCGACCCGTTGGGCGGCCAGGAGAGGAGATGGAGAGGCGACATACAGCAGGCCGTAAGTAGGTCGGTAGAGAATGAGTCACTGTGGTTGCCCGTCAACTTCTTATCAGAATTGGCACTGCAGTGGATTGAGGCAGATCGCACTGATGACTTGATGGGGAATACCCCAAAGAGATATGTGTGCATGAGCTATAAGAAGGTGTATGCAGGTACGTGTTGTTATAAGCCATACGCCATTGGCAACGACTATGCATCAGAAGTGGCATGCATATGCCGTTCGGCGGGCGCGTGCAACCCCGCGCGCGTCACTGCGCCCAGGGAGTCGCGTTCGCGTCGTCGACTCATCCTGACCGTTCTCCATCATCGTTCATCGTGTACTAACTTCGATGCCGTTTCTTGTGCCCTGTGACTGCGAGGCGGCAAATGACTCGTGCATCATCGCGGCTCGACATGATGCCGGTCGAAGTGCTGTAACCGATGCGCCCAGCTGCGCTCTGATACGCGCATGAGTCAGTCGGTGCACCGTGCACCACGCTCGAAAATGCGGGCGCATATAAATGCGTCTGGCCAAACACCTAACAGCATCCCCCATCAGCCCAGTATGTCCCACCAAGCCCACTCGACCGCGGCCGACCCGTTCGTGACCTCCCTCGGCACCTACTTCGCCGGCACGGACACGCACACCGCCTTTGCGCTCTTCGTGCACACGCGCGCCCTCTACCCGGACAAGCAGCACGTCTTCGTTGAGGACGGCGGGTTCCAGCTCTCCGCCTTTCTGCTCGCGCAGGGCTACCCGGAGAGTGTGTGCGAGGGCGAGCCGGGCGCGTTCAGGCGGTTGGAGCACGTCGACGGCGGGTATGAGAGGGAGAGCTCGACCCGCTCCACCCTGCGGGACGGGACGCTCGTCTTCGACCACAAGGGCACGCACTTCCGCGTGCTGAGCGCGAGCTGGATGCACCCCAATGGCATCCGCGCGCGGAGCTTCCATTTCGTGTTTGACGGCGTGGACGATGCGCCCGGCAGGGAGCTGGTCAAGGAGGTGTATGATTGGGCCGCGGCGCTCAAGGACGAGATTTGGGTGTTTACGCAGGGGTGTTGGCAGAAGGATGCGGCGCTGTACAAGGCGATCGAGAAGGCGGAGTGGGGTACGTCGTCTAAGTCTCTGAAATGATTATATATGCTAACGACGAGGTGCAGACGACATCGTGCTCGATGAACACCTCGTCCGCCGCCTGAAAGCGAACACTGACACGTTCTTCGCCTCCAAGCAGATCTACCAGAGCCTCAACGTCGCCTGGAAGCGCGGTATTCTTCTGCTAGGGCCACCGGGAAACGGCAAGACCCAGACAATCCAAGTGCTGCTCAAGGACGCAATCGCTAAGAACATTCGCTGCCTCTACGTCAAGAGCTTCGATGCGCAGCGCGGGGCCGAGCATGGGATACGCATGATCTTCCAGTTTGCGCGCATGCAGGCGCCCTGCATAATCGTGCTGGAGGATCTGGACGCTATGGTGCAGGACGACATCCGTTCCTTCTTCTTGAACGAGCTGGACGGCTTGGTACGTACTTAACAACAGCCCTCAACGAGCTCGTCCTTACCCTTTATAGGAACGAAATGAAGGCATCCTTACGATTGCCACCACTAACCACCCCGAAAGGATAGACGATGCTATCCTCCGCCGCCCCTCTCGCTTCGACCAGAAGTACAATTTCAACCTCCCTACGCTGGAGCTGCGGCAGCGCTACATCCTCAAGTGGCTCGGCAAGATCCAGGCGGCAAGCAACGTCAGCTTCGGTGACAAAGCCCTCGAAGACCTTGCCAACGACGTTGCGGAGAAGACAGAGGAATGGAGCTTCGCCTTCTTGAAGGAACTGTTCCTTTCCTTCCTCCTTCGGTCGGCCAGTGATCTGTCACTCGCTGACTATGAAGCCGAGGAAGACAGCAAGAAGACCTCAGCGGAGATATTGCTGGAGCAGGTCGGCATCCTCGGCGAGCAGGTGTCGAGAGGTGGGCTGCCTATCGGGTCCGACCCACCTGCACCCTCGGGCAGAGGCGGCATGGTTAGGAGGATGATGCGGGGAGGAATGGCAATGTCAGCCCTGGGGCATATGGTACCCGTGCCGATGTAAAGCCCTGAAGTATCATCGTTGTGTACGTAAATACCGCGTGAGTTGTGACCAATAAGATATAATCCATGATATATGGATAGCGGTTAAGTAGAACACACCTGCAAACCGGCATTGTAAATAGACTGGCAGCTCGGTTGAGAGGAACACTGGTCCAATCACGTTGACTGCCCAAGGACCCAATTAGCTTTTCCATCAAGACACTTGAACTCTCGGCAATGATATCTACTGCCGACTTGGCGCAGCTGGGAGCGCGGTACACTGAAGCAAACGCTGAGATGTAATGGTCACCTGTTCGATCCAGGTAGTTGGCAGACATGGATGTCATTTTTGATCCCGTTCACCACGCCACCGACTACGCCCTTATTATTCATGGAGGCTTGAACTGGAAAATGGTGTCAATGCTAATTCATTATGGGTCTCCAAACGACTATGGTAGACAGTGGAGTGGTGCCTTAGTTGTGCTGCAGGGTATGACGGCTACAAAGCGTACTTATTCGCCATTTTTTTAACCTCCCCTGCGAAGTCTTGCTCCTCTTTCTCGATGCCCTCACCCACCGTCCACGTCACGAAGTCCAGTATGCTCAGGCCATCATCAGAATCTCCCTCGATCGCGCCGATCCCCCTTTCCTCCGCCCAGTTGATCAGCACCCTGTTCACTGAATCCTTCGTCGGCTCGGGGGTCAGCATCGCGAATGGCTGGTCGTACAGCTTTGCGCTGTCTGGCACGCCCTTGACGAGGTCAGAACGGTCGCCGACGTCGGTCGTTTGGTACCCAACCACCTGCCGGGCCAGGGAGGTGCAGAGCTGGTTCAAGTCCCCTATGAACTTCTCGTCGTTCGCCTTTGACGGGAGAGCCTTCGACCGCATCTGCACCACCACCAGGGAGACGACTTGGCCAGTCTCGCCGAGTTCGAATTGCTTCCCGCCGTGCGCGTAGGAGCCCACCCGCAAACCTCGGTCCGAAGATCTAGGCGGGGGATGCAACAGAGTGGCGGCGCGCCGGAGGTGAATCTTTTCTCCGAACTTGGCGGTGGCTTCCCATATTGCGCTCTGGACCCGCGTAGCACCTGGGGCATCTAAGATGTTGACGAGGGGGGCCTTCAGCAGCTCATCCGTGGGGAAGGTAGAAATGAATTGTTTGGTCGAATCGAACACACGGTTGCGGTGCCAATGGGAGGCTTCGGTCGATTCGAGTCCATGTCGGGAACGCTGGTCCCGTGGTGTGTGGTCCCAGTAGAATCCAGCCGATTCTGCGATTTTGCGTGCAAGGTCGTGGAAATCTGCGTTCCGCGCTACGAAGTCCGTCTCGCAGTTGAGTTCGACGATACCGGCTCGAACACCCCAATCAATGCCCCCTGCCCATCCTCCGCTCAGCATGCATAACCCGATCACTCCCTCTGCCGCTGTCCGGTCTTTAAGCATCTCCGCCTTCTTCTTCCCGACCTTGATGGCATTGTGGCGTACATAGTTGAGAGCTAACCGCACGTCGTAGCGGCTCTGCAGGAGGGCTTCACGGGCGTCTTTAAGCGAGACATTGGTCATGGAGCGGAGCTCTTTGATGAGCGCGAGCGGCACCTTCTCCGGTGTCTCCGTTGCAGCATAGTACCGAGATCTCGTTGCTGCGCGAATCAACGCCGTTGGACGAGTTGTCAGATGCATGGTCATGGGGTAGGTGCCTCTGACCGCGATCAAGGAAAACACCTACGCGGTCCACGCGAGCCCTGATGGTGGCGGTGTTTCCTCCGGCGATCATCCTCGATCACTTTTTGGCAGCTGTTTGGGCGAGTCCGTGTCGGTGCTCTGCAACTCTGCAGGCCACAACGATGGGCACTACCGCTCCACCCGCACCGCTGGACGTACCCCAGGACCTCGCCATGCTCATGGAGATGGTGCAAGCGGACGTACCCGTAGCTCCACCCGTCCCGATTGTTTTACCAATTAGGCTACCGATCAAAGTCCTCGGAACACCAGAGCCGGTCTCCGTGCAGGTTGAGCCGGAGCCGGTCACAATCAAGTCTGAGCCGGTCACGGAGAAGCTTGAACCGGCGGAGGAAGGGGAAGTCAGTGATCACGAGGTGGTGAATACTTGGGGAGCTCCGGCGGAGGTGCACGTAGTCGAGGCTGCTGCTGAAGTGGTGGAACCCTCACCACCGGAGGTGAAATCGGATGCAGCTTCAGAGTGAGTCTCAGATCGTCGTTTCGTGAAGCCGTTTACTTATTTTAGCTCCAGAGAAGTCTCCGCAGAAGACGGTGAAGACTCGAACGAGGATTCAGAGTCAGAAGACGACGATGACGAGGAGGAGAGTGATGAATCTTCAGACTCAGAAGAAGAGGTGATTCAACCAGCCCGCGGTAAGGCGCCACCAACCGCCGAAGCCGACGAAGTCGACGACGAAGGTGGCGGCCCCACAGGCCTCGCCGCGTTCGCTTCCAAAAATGAGATCGTCACCCCGGATGTCAACGTGCCCGATTTTGACGAGATCAGCCCGGATGACAAGATCGAGAACATCGGAGAGATCATGAACATTGTCGACTCGGTAGTTGTAGTGAAGGGGAGAACGAATGCGCAGTATCAAGTGATTGATACGGGAAGCTTGCTAGTGTTCGAAGACCGGAAAGTACTTGGATACGTGCGCATATATTCATCTACTTGCGCGCTCCGCCATGGCTGAATGATTGTAACAGGTGTTTGAGACCTTCGGTGCCGTTACCCAACCTCTCTACTCCGTGCGCTTCCCCTCCGCCTCCTCCATTGATAAAGAGCGTGTCGCCATTGCCCGCGCAGTATTCCACGTTCCCGATCGTAGCAACTACGTCTTTACGCGTCACCTGCTTCTGCTCAAAGGTAGCGATGCCAGTAACATACACGACGAAGAGGTATCGGATGGTGATATCGAGTTTTCGGACGATGAGAAGGAGATGGAGTATAAGCGGCAGAAGAAGCTCAAGAGGTCTGTCCTGCTACTTCTCTTTGGAGCGCACCTCTCATGCTGCAGCAGACGTCGAGGCGACAACTTCCCACCCGACCGGAATCAGCCTCCGGAAGACCAAGTGCCCGACATTGGGCTGGACTACGGCGACTCTACTTCGATGGATGTCGACCCACGGGCTGCACGAGGCCCGCCAGTGCGATACGACGACGACGACTTCGGAATGGGCGACGGTGAGTCCGTGCAGTCGGGTCCTTCCTCCGCGGGTACACGGCGATCTCCCGGGGCAGGGCGCGATCGGGAATTCACTCCGCGCCGAGGGAGGGGCGACTACAGAGGTGGCCGGGGTGGGAGCTGGAGGCCACCCGCTGGGGACAG
The DNA here is from genome assembly GCA_001632435.1 of Calocera cornea HHB12733. Classification (NCBI taxonomy): domain Eukaryota; kingdom Fungi; phylum Basidiomycota; class Dacrymycetes; order Dacrymycetales; family Dacrymycetaceae; genus Calocera; species Calocera cornea. The sequence goes on from KV424021.1 coordinate 26,626, forward strand.
AGGGCATTCCGGACGGGGACGAGGGCGAGGAAGAGGGCGTGGTGGGTCGTACAACTACGACCGGCCACCACAGCACCGACTAGTGCCGGAACGGGCGTCCTACCCTCCTCGAGATGAGTACACGCCTGCTCCTTCCGGTCGCGCTCTATCGCCAACCTCAGAGGCTATCGCGCGTGTTACCGGGCAGTACGACGATCGGCCTGGGCCGTCTCAGCCACGGTATCAAGAGAGTTACACGCAGTCGGCACCGCAGCAGGATACCTACGACCCCCGAGCGCCAAGCATGGCTCCGCCTATCTCACCGAACCAGCCATACCCAGGTCCTGCTCAGCCATACCAAGCTCCCAGCCAGCCATACCAAGCCACCGCTCAGCCATACCCTGCTATGCAGTTCCCCATGGGTGGCTACATCAACCCACGATTCGCCTTTGCCCCCGGCGTCTTCCCTGCGATGAATCCTGCGTACATGTATGCCATGCAGCAACACGCGGCGATGGGACAGCAGAGAGTGTATACGTGGTCGGGGCAGCAGCAGCAACAGCCGCCACCTCAACAGCAGGCTGGATACCCACCGCAGGATGGGAGGGGGTATGAGGATGGTGGTGGCGAAAATCATTACTAGCCGATCGCTCTGCGGGTGTGCGCTTCCCCTCTGTTGATTTCGCGTGCGTTATGTTGGATTAATGCACTCGTCGATGAAAGCTGCAGCTTTGCGATTCGTGCTGCTGAAGTGTGACTACTCCGGTATCCGATGAGCAGGCTGTCTTGACGACATCGGGGGCATGTTCAACGCAACCACTTTCACTCGCGCCTCAACCTGCGGAGACCCCCAGCGCGAGGGAAGGGAAGACAGAGCGAGAGAGGCAGCAGTTGAGTCATGTGGATGACAAACTGGACTGCGTGCGGTGGTGCAACTCGCAGCGCCTTCCAGCATTCCAGGGGTTATGCATTCGGACCATGACCAATCTTTGATGGGAGCTCTCTATCAGGACAACCGGACCGGCACGATGCGACAGATATAGGAAGCAGAGCGAAAGCCGTCGGCAGATTTCTGCGTAGAAATTGCCAAAAGCAATGTGCATACCTGATTCAGCTGGCCATTGGAACACGTTTGCCGGTAAGCGCCTTATCAGTGGAGGTTGTAGGGAGGTCAGCGCATATCGTTTCGCCTCGGAATAGAAGATCGCCCCTATTTCGAGAAGAGAAGTGAGCAATTTAAACTCCGCGATGGTTCGGGAGGCGACGCATGATATAGCCAAAACCGTCGCTCGACATCGCCCGCAATCACATCTGTTATTAGCGTGCCACATCCTGCAAGTTCCAGGGCACACAAGTCAACAATTTAATCATGGCGCGATTGTAAGGGTTCACTTACGACGGTGAGGGCTGGGAAAAGTCCTTTCACGGCTAGATTTAAGGAGGTACCCTTTGTTCAAAATGACGAAGAAACGATTAGACTACAGGTTGCACCATTCAGCCAGTCGGTAGTTACCATTTTGGGCGAAAGGCCGAGACACGTGAATAAGTCGCAAGTCGCTTCTCAGGGGGTGCCGAGATTAAAGGAAGCACGAAAACAGCAGAACAGGAGAGCTGCGCCGGAACTAGATTAGGCGGTCGGTATCTTAGGAGCTTGATCCGTCTGCAGGTCGACCGCCCAACGCAACGGGAGAGTAACCACTCTGACCCATTTGTTCCGACCTGTCCACTGTTAAGATCCGACCTCGGAAAAGCCAACTTGCCACACAGAGCGTTCTTTCGTCTATCGCCGACTGGACGCTCAAGAAGCAAAGGATGAATTTGTTTGATGAGAAGATCAACAGGGGCTCAGTCGTGGCGCAAGGCATAACGGCGGAAATCGGAGACTGCATGCCATGGCGCATACACTGCCTCGGCAGAATTCGTGAGCTTGAGCTCCATTGCTGCATTTGTGGCAATAACCACTATAGGCCGCTGGATACCAAAGCCATTATCCATTGTCGACAGCTCGCCATGGTGAAGAGATGGGTGGTGGGCGAAGAAGACAAGCAGCTCGCATGGTCCATTAGAATGTTGGAGAGCTTCCTGCTTCGTTTCCACTTGGGGCCGAATCGTCGAAATTGCATTCGACTGTAAGGTGGCGATAACCGTTTGTAGCTCATCTTGGTTGTAACCGTGCCTAATAAAATAGAATGCTGGGTTTGGTCGATACTCTTGATGAGCTTGAGAATCGAAAACGCTGCTCACCTTTGACTAATGGGAAGGGTGGCAAGACTGGCTATGAGCGAGGCCCAACACGGGAATGGGATCGCGGAGATGCACCGTACAATAATCAAGGGGGACAAACGCCTCCCGAATTTGCACAGTGCAAACCTGACTAGCCTCACTCGGTCTACATTTGTCAAAATGCCGAATTTCGTGGTGGCCGGGGTACTCTACTCACTAAGAGAACGATGGACAGGCCACTCGGTACCTCCCTTCCTGAAGGGTCGAAATGCCGAAGTATTGATCTCGATCCTGGGAGAGGGGCGCGGTACCTCTTGTTTGGGCGGGTGCTGCCGCATCCGCGACAATCGGAACATGCCACGCGCGGACAAAAGGAGGCGGCCCCGCTTCGCCGAGTCGCGTGACGAGCGCAGCGGCATCCCGTGCTTCGATCATCTCATCTGGCCTGCGCATTCGGTGCTGCTGATCGCTCGGCTGCCGCCCTCGGACGTAGCACGATGGCGGGGGGCGCCAGCGCAAGTGACCAAGGCTGGCGTGGGCGGCAGAATGAAAGGGGAGTGTTTACGTAGAGAGGGTGTGACCGTGACAGTTGGAATGCGATGTGGCAGGGGTTCGTCGGAGCTGACGTACCATCCGAGACAGTACAGCACGGATACCGAGAGATCCGAGAGCGTTGGTGATCACCGCTGCTTCAACGATCGTGTTCGAGCAACCCCACGTCGCAGACACCAATGCTCAGAGGGAATTGTTTTTTTGACGGGATACGACAATTGGGCCCGCCGAAATGTGGTTGACAGGGCCTCTGACGCCCCAGAAAAGCTAGGGCAAGCGGCTGTTCGGCAAACCCCTATGTTCGAAATAGAGGATGTCAGCACAGTCAGCCTTCGTTCCGGCCTTTCTCGTACCACAATCCCCCCCCAGAATTCCACTTCCAACCCTCGTGCGTGGGCAGCCACAATTCCCAATCTCTCCGTGTTCCACGGTCGCGGTATAGCGGCCGAGCGCAGATCCACGAACGCACGCGACTGGAATTTCTAGCAGAGGGCTGCGCGCTCGGTCACTCCGCGGACCGGCGAGCCAGGGCGGTGCAATTCTGGTATGTATTGGGGCGTCGGGTGACTGGTGCCGGAGCGGAAACCGATGAACGGCGCGAGAAAGCGAGATCAGCAGCGGGCTCCCGGGGCACTGCGCATCGGTCTCGGTCTGAAACGTGACACCGACACGGCACGGCGGGATCGCCATCATGCATGTTTCATGATGGCGTATCATGATCGTTCTGTTGAGCTGAGAGAGGAGCTGCGTGCCAGTGAGCCGAGAGCGATGACCGCATCGGCGAGGAGCTGCGTCAGCTATTGCGTACTTGTGCTCCTTTCCCTGCTTTTCCGGTACTCCTAGAGGGGTCGCGGTCGCTTCTCCTCGGTCTCGAAGGAGGAGGGTGGTGGGTGTGGCTGCTTCTGGCCTGTAACGCGCTCCTCAGCAGAATCGCAATATCGAATTTCGAGAGGATGATTGTGGAGACGGACAGCTCGACGCCGTCCGGGCTGGTCGGTCGCGCCAACCCGCGCCCATTTCGAAGCCGACGGCGGCCGCACTGGCCCGCGGTGCAGCGCAGCCCCTATTGCGCGAAGAGGGGCCACTTTGGACTCGCCCAGCAGGAGGAGGAGCGCTTCCCGGCTTCTTCGCGCATCTGGCTCCGCGGGCGTGGTTCGCGAATCACCCGGCGGGAGCCACGCGAGCGAGCGGGTGAATCGGCACGCCGCGTAGCTGCAGCGAATCGAATCGCCCGGAACGCGTGTCATATCGAATCGGAATCGGAAGCGGGCGCGTGAGCTGGACATAGATAGGGTTGGTGTGCCACGCCATGCTGCCATGCTGCCATGCTGCCATGCTGCCGCCCCTCCCCCCGCCGGAGTGCATGGGGGCTGAGGAACGCGAGAGGCACCTTTATGCTTCAATGGTGCCGCCGGCTGCCATGTGCGCCCCATGTGTGCTGTCCGATGGGCGAGATCGTGCGGGGCTCCGGGCTTGGCTGTCGGATGCTCGCCGCGGCCTCTCCATGCTGGAACACGCGATACGCTGGGCACGGTGCGAACGCGTTCGATGGCCAGAGCGGCAACCGGCACTTCCCCCCGGAGCAGGGAGCGCACATTCCGCCGAACGCTGCGCGCGCGATCGATGGGCGCGCAGCGAACGTGCCACGCTCTTATCGGCCGCCAGTGCGCCATTCGCGCTTGCGGCCATGACACGTGAAACGACGAGGACGCACTGGGCCCGCACTGGGCTGGGCTGTACGTAATCGCGCGTCATCGGGCGGACATGCAATCTCGTCACACCCACCCAGCGATGTATATTGCCCTGCTTCGTGTGCCGTCACGAGAACGCAGAGGACGTGGGCGAGAGGGGCATTAGGCTGGCGCGTAACTGCCGAGGTCAGAGGCAAGAGCGGGCACCTCCTGCGCCCCCTGTAGGTGCCCAGGCCGGATTCCATTCTGGGTGAAATGCCGAGATGCGCCGAGGCCGCGTGAGCGTGGAGATGGGTGGTGCTGCGTGATTACATTGTCTAATTGCGCTGATGCATGGACAATGATCACATCATTCATGGCAGGGGCTATGAGGCACATTCCAACGCGGTGTGTACGAGTGGGGGCAAGCTAACGCGGCCGGTCTCGCGTCTTCGCGGCAGCCGGCGGGGGCCCTCATCCCCCGTTCGTTTCACACACCGCTGCCTGCCTCCGTCCACCGCAGTGTCACCCGTCACAGCGCTCGTTTTGCAGGTCTCGGGGTCCAAGGGATGGGCAGTCGTCCAGAACGACGGAAGCAGATGCAGGGATGCATGTGAAGATCGGCGGAGATGTCCGCCTGCCGCGGCCCGCGTGCGCGTCCCGCATTTGGATATCGACTGAGCTCGCTGGCCCTCGTGTTCCGGCGACCGCAACCCGTTCACGCCTCGATAGCGTTCCGGCGCGCCGATTGCCTCCCCCGATATCGCCGCCCATCTCTCATTGTCATTTGTCAAGAGGCGCAACAGATTGTTCACCTCGCCGCCAATGGGGCCATTGAATCTTGCTTAGCACTCCACCGGATCTTGCGCTAGCCTGCGCGGGGGACGGCACATGTGTCGTGACACGGTCACGCACGGGGAGCACGGTGCACGCCGATGAATATTATTCTCTTGCCCCCTGCGAGAACCGCTGATTCCAAACTCGACCGCTTCTGTCTCGCCCTCCTGCGCTTCCTGTCCTGCTCCGCGCATCCCCAGGCCTCGCGCTCCGAGCTCCCTGCACGCTCCTCCCCCCGGCCTGATTCTCCTATTCCCAAACACATCCTCTCGCCGAGGGCTTCGCGAACCGACCAGAGCGTGGTGCGCACCTTCCAACAGGGTGAAACACCCGCTGCTGGCGGGTTATCTCCATTATCGACCGCGGTATCGTCGATGCGCTTTCTGCACGCGTCCAATTACGTCCAGCAGAATACAGCCCATTCTAGCCTGCTTGCCGTTCCGGGCCAAACGCCGAGCACTTCCGCGGCTTCTATTTCGTTCCACCGCCGCGGGTCAGCCCGTGTCTTTTGTCCAACACACTTCCAAGAACTGCACTGGCCCCCAGAATCTGACCGTGGAACATTAACCTCACTTGTCAGCGCAGAGCGCACCACCACCGCGCTTCCTCGACGCATTCGTGCGCCCTCCGCGCTGCTCGCAGCACCCATTGCCGTTTCTTAGAAATTGCCTGGAGAGGCGCAGAAGCACCTGGGGACCGTTTACGCGCGCGCCAGCCGCCAGGAAAGGGTTCCGCCCAGCGTTCCGACCCCGACGTTGCCTTACGTGGGCAGGGCGACCGGGCATGGCCGCGCAGACGCCCGGGTCAGGTCCCGCACACGGCCACAAAGCGGGCCCGACCCGTTTGTGCCCACGCCTGCTGAATGAAGGCGCGGGCCTGACGGACGTGCACTTGGCCCCCGGCGATCCTCAGCCGTCGGCCCGTCCCTGCTTGCTGCATCGCACAGCCTGGATAATCACCTGATGCGCATTCATTACTGGATCTGATGGGCGGTCCGACCGCCGCAGCCGCGACTCGAATGTCGTCTTTATCTGTAACTACTGTAGCTGCGAGTCATGCCTGAACAGTTCCTGCGCAGCTCTCATCAGGCTACTCGGGGCGCGTGAATATGCGAAGCCGGTCGTACGACGCAAACTGCTCCACGACGCGACACGTTTCTCGCACCGAGGACTACGCGGGCACGCATACAGCAGGAGCAGGGGCTAGGCCAGAGTGAGCGAGTTGTATGCACGTTTGCGCAGCTTGACGCGGCGCGTCGCAGCGCGTGCAATTGCGTCGGCGAGAGCAGATAGAATGGACGGCCGCGGCATTCCCCGTGGCCGCCGGGGAAGCTATGCTTCGCACTACGATCTGACAAAACGTGAGTTGTGCGCCTGCAATTACCTAAATAGATGAAACCCACGCGTGTTGGTGCTATTGTCCTCCCGCTCGCGCCTACAATTCCTGGGACGGTCATGGGTCGGCCTCGCGTGCTCGGCCCATTCGTGCCGGGAACGGCAACCGAGGCGGGCAGGGATGACGGGCGCCTGTTCGCTCCTGATCCGTCTCGGAGTCGGTGCTATTTTTGCCCGATCGAACTCCGCATAGCATGCCAATACCGACTAGATGCCCGAAGCTGATCGCGGGTCGTTGTATGCACATGCAGTCGTGGAACAATGTAAGTCGCGTCTTTGACGCGTCGTCGGACGTAAGCCAGCGAGAACGAAGGACGTGGTATTGTTCGGAAATCGTGCAGCGCCTGGGGATCATATGAAAGAGCCTGCTCCAATCCCGGGTGACTGCGATCATTACAAGGGATGACTAGGACCGAGGGGGAGAATCAAGACACGGACATAGGAATACATCCGCTGATCGGCGGTCAAGATCTGTTCCGGTGCGATGCGATGGTTCTCTGGCCTTTGAGAAGTTGCGCGATAAGGATATTGCCGTGAGTGGGACAATGTCGGCCGCGGCGAGCGAATTGACGAGCATGGGCCGTAGAGTGCAGAATACAGACAGAAGGCGTCGGTAACGGTGTGCAGTGGTGGCAAGACCGGTTCCATCAGCTGAGCTGAGCGAGGCGGGTGGCACAGCAAACGGAGGGTAGAGAACGGATTGGCAGGACGATGGCGCTCGGCTGAGGGCTGAAAGGAGAGGAATCGGAAGACCCCTGTAGAGAGGAGACGGGCGGAATGCCATGTGGCGTAGAGGGGGAGAACCTGAAGAGGCAAGGGGGCGATCGGGACGCGTGTGCCGGTGAGCGGGTGCCTCGTGCCGCGGCGAGCAGAGCTGCTGAGGGGTCCAGGAAGGGCGCGAGCGGGAAGAACGCTCCAGCGCCGCCTCGTTAGGGGGTCCGCCGGGGACTTCGCAGCGCGAAATCGCGCTACTATTTGCGATTGGGCGGCCGTAGTGCCCCGTCCCCGCCATGGACAGTGTCCCTGTCCGTCCCGGTGCTGTACTCGGAATGCGCGCCTTCTCGCACCACCGGCGCTTCTGCGCGCGAATTGCAAAGTTGGGAAACTGAATCTCGTGCCTTCTCGTGTCCAATCGCGTGAATCCTCGTAGGCCTGCGCGCGCCCCCCTGCACACACTGGCACGTCGACCGAGTGCGTATGACGGGGGTGAATGCAGATGATCACTGCTACATCGCATCGGCGGCTCGGCGCTGGCTGTGCCCAGGGTATTTAACACGCGTGTCTCGTCTCACTCGCGCGCCCTCTCCAGAGCTCGCCCCTTCATCCCCCCCGCGACGTGCCCGCCCTTCACAGCGCATACACCTCACTCGAAGTTACCCTCCCCTCGTCGACTTAGTGCGCGTTGCTGTTTTCCAAGCTCTACAATCGATCAACAAACACCCCTCCGGCACGTAGTCAAGATCAACAACACACCGACGCGTCTTCATTCAATATCAACAGCCCCGAGATCCCCGGCCAAGCCCAGCCGGTCCGCATATTGTCGCCGAGTCAGAGACGGCGAGAACTGCCCCGCAATTTCAGCTCACGAGTCGCGCACATTCGATAGGGTTCAGCGGCGTCCGATTGCGCGGTTGCCTTGGCCTGAAGTTTTGCACCCGTTCGAACGGAGTCAAATCGGAGCGCACGGGATTGCAATTAGCACCGTTGCTGATCAGGGCAGCGTGACCCGTTACATTGTGGTCGGCAAGCGATTAGTCTCCGCCGCGGACTCATCATAGGTCGAGTCCCCCGGTCGCTCATCGCAAGCTCATCATCGCATCACCTCTCCCTTCCGTCTGACACCTCACGCTCCCTCCCCCCCGCCCCGCCCCGCTATTATCTTCCCCTCCTCCCTCCCTCGCCCTCATTGCCCTTCCTCCTCACCGCTTCCTCCCCGCCCCGAACAAGAAACCCATACCAATCGTTGGCCTCGCTTGTCTATCCGCATTCGCGACGACCCGCTCACGTGTACAAATACCTGTGCTCATTACCCGGCAATCCCGATCAACGTCCCCCGGGACCACCACCTACTCGTCATCCTCAGTCATCAGCTTTCACCCACTAGCATCGTGGCACGCTAGTGACTACAGTCATCTCCATCTGCTCGGCATCCGGTAACCACGTGTACCGATTTGTACGCCCCGCCCCAGCGCGCAGCGGCCGATCCATACTCCCGCTCTGCCCGCTTACGAACCGCCTCGGCGTTGGTCGCATCATCCCCCAGACCCAGCCCCGAGTCGCACGATTCACCAAGACTGTGCCTCGACCGCGACTTGCTTCTGTACTGCTCACACCCCTCTGTATCACTGGATTCCCGCATCCTGCTTCTCGCTTTTCACGACACCAACGGCACCCAATCGCAACGGACGATTAGGCGCTTGACGACCAATCCGAACTTCTAGTCTTGTATAGTTATCCGGGACTGCGCATTCTCGCTTGCGTGTCCTTGTATCTGTGGTGAGTCTATGTTCCCGCCAGCCCAAATGGGAGCATATAGCTGACCAAATCTGCCACGCTAGCACACCTCCGATGGACTTCAGCTCACATCGCTTCCTGCGACCATCAGCATACCTCAAGCAAACCCTACTCTCGTCTCCCTCGTCGTCTTCACCCACTACCGCCGCAGCACTTCCGGCTGCACACTCACCGCAGCTCTCCGCATCACCTCCATCCACGTCATCGTCGCTGTCTAACCCACCGCTCAACTCGATTATGCAAGTCATGGGCAACGAACGCCCAGAGCTCGACGACGAATCATGGGCCGACTTCCTCAACCTGGGGAGTCAGAGCAACAACAGCACCCTGCGCGCTAGTCAGCCTAACACTCAGGCGGAAGCGAGATCGTACGGCAGCTTCTCGGACGACTTGATATTCCCCCTCGAGTTGGAGCACCATCGTTCGCCGGCGCCTATGCACGCATCTATCCAAGACATCTTCCCCTCCCACTTCAGCCCAATCATGTCGTCTGTCTCGCCCTCGCCGACCTTCGTGCACTCGATGCCAGGCTCCATTCCGGCTGGATTCTCGCCAACACACGCATTGACGCCGGAGCGACGATTCTACCAACACCAACAGCAACAGTCACCCCCATCGACTGGCATCTCGCTGCAGAGCCGCATGTCGCCCTTTGCTGGCTACGATTCGGAGGGATACCACACAGACCCACTGTCCCCATTGACGGCCCAGCAATTCAGCAACATGCATTTGTCGGACACGATGTCGAGCCCAATCCACGGGTACATGACTAATATGTCTCAGTCCGCTCCGGCACAGCACCACGTCCCCTTCGCTGACATCTTCCTGTCTCACGGCTCTCTGAATCCAATGGCTACGCAGATGCGTCATGTGCCTGCGCTGTCGCCCTCGCCGAAGATTGAACCCGAGCCGGAGCTCGACGCGAATCACGCTGACGACGAATCTCTGGACTCCTCCCCCGAACTTGATACCGATGACGCAGAACGATCGGTCCGCAAGCACTCCCGCATCCCCCTGCCTATTCCTGTGCCAAATCTTACCAAGAAGTCGCGTGGCCGCCACGTACCAGTACTCCCTTCTTCACAAACGGGTCAGCTCGGAATCGCGAGCGGATCAAGCTCGATTGAGGAGGCGATGGCTGCGTCGCGCATCGCCGCGAACCAGCTGGCAAGTGGTGAATGGCGTGCAGCTGGGATCAAGGGGAGGACGTACCTGTGCAAGATCTGCGGCAAGTGTTTCCAGCGTGGAGAGCACCTCAAGCGGCATGTGCGCAGCATTCACACGCATGATAAACGTCAGTCCATCCCCTCATCAATTCGCAGCATATATGCTGACATCAGTTGCCTTACACAGCACACGAATGCCAATACCCTGGCTGCGGCAAGGTATTCAGCAGACACGACAATCTGCATCAGCATATGCGCGTGCATCGAAAGGGCGCCAACACATGATGCACTCGACCACACCTCTCATTTTTTCAGTTTCCTCGTTTACGACTTTTACGACTCCACATGTGTACATATCTCACCACCTCTCTCCTTTCCATGACTATGGCTCCCCAACCAGCTGGACAATGCGTCTCGTCTCTCATATCCTCGCTGATACACCACGGCTACCTCGCGCCGCCTCCATATGTGCCGCGTAACTCCCGTTCTCTCCTTCCTTCCCTCCCTTTTCTGTAACTCTCGTTTTCCTTTTCCTTGTCTGCCTCGCGTCGGGCGCCCTCTGTACAAGTACCGCTCCAGCCCTGCCACGCAGATCCGATTCACGCAGATGTACAGTACTGTACCCCGCACCTGCACGCATAGTACCCTCCTCCCTCTAGTAGGACACACGACAGATACCTACCGTAACCCTCCCTTTAACCTCTTTCTCATTCCTTGTTACGTTTATCACGATGCCAGCTGCGTTGCCGTTATGTTTCTGATACCTTTTCTCGTGTTGATATTGATCTGCTGGCAAGTCTGGGGTGCAGTCAAGCACGCTCGACAGGTTGTATCGTAGCATCTCAGCTAGTCGGACAACTTATACCAGGGGTTATCATGTTGTACATTTCAAAGCATGCGGCGCTTTTGTGATGCGTAACAACTTGAAACTAGCGGTGAACAAGGACGTGTCCGAATTGGGAATGATTGAACCTGACTCGGATCATCTGACGGCCGCCGATTCATAGGTCCCGCGGAGATGTGCGTCATTTATCTCTCATCAACACGTCCAACACCACTATGTGCCGAGACGGAGGTTCAGCCCATGCTCCAGCGGGACCGAGTCGGCTGCCGCCCGCCGAACTTTTAGCTCATCGTAAGTCCTTGTCAAGCGGGAGAGAAGGCTGAGAGTGACGTGGAGCGCAGTGACAGATGTCCACTGTCATCCTACAGACTCGGACACGCCGCGCAGCGCCATGGAGGCGCTGCGAATTCGGGTGTGCGCGATGGCGACGCGCTCGGACGACCAAGAGAAGGTCAAGCGCTTGGCGGCCGACTGGCCGGACAAAGTGACACCTTGCTTTGGTAGGTCGCCGCCTAATCGCTGCTAGGTGATTGCTTAACTTGCGAATCTGGGAAGGTTATCACCCTTGGTTCTCCCATACCATCTCGCTGTTGGATACCCTGCCGACCAAAGAGGAGCATTACTCTTCAGTACTACTGTCTGCTATGGATGTCAACCAGGAATATGTGTCGATTATCCAGGAGATGATGCCGCTCCTGCCCAACCCTCGGCTGCTCAAAGACCTTGTATCTGAAGTGCGGAGTAATCTTGCCTCACACCCACATGCCATGCTTGGCGAAGTAGGCCTGGATCGTGCCTTCCGCATTCCGCTGCAACCGTACCCATCACCGCCGGGGAGGAGGCTATCTCCGTTCACGCCGCCGATGGAGCATCAGCTTGCAATCCTAGAAGCGCTGCTTGGCGTCGCCGTCGAGCTGGAGCGGAATGTCAGCATGCACAGCGTCAAATGCCAAGGGGTGACTGTGGAGCTGTTCAAGCGAATGAAGGAACGTTATGGAGAGAAATGGGGGAAGATCAATCTCGACATGCACAGCTGTGGATTCAGCTCCGAGACTTGGAAGGATGTCGAGGCAAGATGCTCATGGGTTCGCCGGGCAGCAGAGCTAACAGATCGATGCAGCGCAATTATCCGAACATATTTTTGTCACTATCGACTACGATTAATGCGAAGCATGGAGGTCTACGAGCGCTTATTGCTGCGGCTTCGGCAGATCGGCTGTTGATCGAGTCCGATTACAACGACGTCACGCTCTGTACAGACAGTGTATGGGATGTACTGAATCTCATCGCTGAGGTGAAAGGATGGAGAGTTGAGGACACATGGGAAGAGGGTGTGCAGGGTGAGCCCGGCGCAGTGCGGCGGCTCGAGGATAACTGGAAGTCGTTCCGGAGCGGTGGAAAGGGGCTTGCCCCGGTCCCAGCCAATCGCCGGCAGCGGAAACGCAGAGACTATGCCGCTGATGACCCGGAAATCCATGTAGAAGAACAGGTATCATAGTAATACAACCGTGGGATATACTCAACATGTGCACTATGACTTGGCAGCCGCTGCTGCCTTTTCTCGTGCCTCCTGAGCCTTCTCGATCCGGTCCTTTGTCTCCTGTTGCTTCTGCAATGCCTTGACCTGCCGCTGCCGCTTTCGTCGTCCATTACCCCGCTTCGGCCCGTCCACCTTGATCTCCTCTGACAGCTTCTTCCGCCGCTGTTCCTTCAGCTCGGCCCTCGCCTTTTCACGTTTCCGATCACGTTTCCGTAACGTCGGCATCGAAGCCTTCAGCAATGTGCCATACGCGGCGTGATACTTCTCTAGCTCGTCAGGATGTATCTGCAGACCACGTCAGATGCGCAAGGTATCCGATGACCGTGCATGCGCACTCGTGTGGAGAATTTGGCATGTCCGTCCGTTGCTCTCAATAGCACCGGGTACTCATGCTCATCCTCTGGCTCCACTCCATTCATCCTGACATCATCTCCTTCCAGAACATCTGCGTGCCGTTAGTGTCTACAACACGACCTCATGAGAACCTGCTCACATCTTTTGTGGGTTAACCACACCGACCCCCTCTGTTTGTGGCTCGAAAAGAGCTCTGATAGCTTTGTGAGGAACTGATGTGTCCGGTAAGCTCCCACACATCCCCGTTCCATTATATATGCTTACCGTGTCGTTATCGACAAGTTCCATTGTACCAGCAGTATGCGCAAGCTCTTGTGCAGGCGTTGTTATGGTCGCACTTTTGGTCGTGCGCCTGACAGGGCAGGGGTCAAATGCTTCCATCTGTTCCGCACGTGGCTCTCCGCTCGGCCCACAGCCGGGTGTGCCTTCTATGCCGTCCCCGCCGTTCCGCTCATCAGCACAGTCGTGCGAGCCCCGCCCAATCCCCCCTACATAGAGTGGCTCGCACTGCTTCGTTTACCGCTGGGTCTGCTCTATATACCATATCGCAATGCCGCCGAAGGGCAAGGATGCCGACCTGCTCATCTCGTTCGACGATGACGACGAATGGCAGGACATGCCGGTGGTCAAAACAGACGATCGCCACCTCAATCTCGACGACGAGGACATGAAGAAGTTCCATTATGTCGCGCCGTCAAAACCGTCGGGATCAGCCCAGTATGGCAATGCTACGGGCAATCTGATTGACTTCGACGACGAGGGCGTGGAATGGCGTGGGAAGATCGACAAGGGCACAGAAGAGACCTATACCCGGCTACAGCTCGAAGAGGACAACGACAATGATGAAGTCCACATGCGCTCCAAGTACCTGTTCAACGAGGACAAGATCATGACGCCAATGAGTCAGATGCAGGCGACGAAGGAACTCTTGACTGAGTCTCAGAGAATCGCCTACGTCGGGTTGTGCTCACTCGCAGCGAGGGAGATGGTCGATGAGCTGAAGCGGATGGTCGGCCGGGAGATCCAGCCTGCCGTACAGAGCGCAGAGAATTGGACTCTAAAGATAATGGGTCGGTTGTATCATCATATGGAGCTCGAGACGGCAGGTACGTGTGCACCAGACGAGCGACTGTATGCATACTGACCGTTAATTTCAGAGCAGAAGATGATCGAGAGTCTGGCCGAGCATGGCGTGGCGGCCTCGGACCTGGCGCCCGCGCTCATGACGACACACACCGTCAAGAATCCAGACTATGATCCTGTTCAGGCGCGACGGAAGAAGGAAGAGGAGGCCGTGGATGAGGAGGGTCAGCAAGTGGTAGTCGATCCTGCACCACCTTATACGGAGCCATCACCATTCGGCTCTGACGACTTCAACGCCTTTGTCGATGCGCCAAACACTGCCTCTTCGTTACCAGCTGCGCCGCACTCTGAGGAATTTGGAGACGATGCACACGATGTGCTTACGCCTCGACCAGGCGACACCCTGTTTGGCAACACAAGGCCCATCCTTCCGACTGCCGACCCTGGGTTGTCAACTCTTGAAGGCACCACCACCGCCGTCTCCCCAACCGACGAGAATATGACGCTTGATATTCGGTGGACCGTACTATGCGACCTGTTCCTTGCTCTCATCGCAGATAGCGTGTATGACTCGCGCTCGCGCGTGCTACTCGAACGCGTGGCGGTCAAGCTTGGACTGGGCTGGCTCGACGTCGTTCGCTTCGAGAAGCGCATCACAGACGCGTTGGAGATCGAAGAGAATTTCGAGCAGCTGGAGAACAGCGAGGTCGTGCAGACGAGAAAGAAGGCGGCAGTGAAGAGACGGCTGGTTCTGATGGGCCTAGCGACATTGGGCGGCGGTTTGGTCATCGGCTTGAGCGCTGGCCTGCTCGCACCGGTCATTGGAGCGGGTCTGGGAGCGGCATTTACGACGATAGGCGTGGGTGGAACAGCAGCATTCCTTGGTGGAACGGCTGGCGCAGCTGCAATCACGACGGGCGGTGTTTTGACCGGCTCTGGTATCGCATTGAAGGGCATGGCGAGGCGAACGACAAATGTCAAGATCTTCAACTTATTGCCACTGCACAACCATCGACGCGTGAATTGCATCGTCACTATCCCTGGGTAAGCAAGTCAAACGATTCAACCTTCTGCCCTATCACTAACGCCAATCAAGGTTCATGTCAAGTCTGCAAGATGACGTGCGGTTGCCATTCTCCGTGCTGGATCCGATTGTTGGAGACGTATTCAGTATCTTCTGGGAGCCAGAGATGATGCAGGAAACGGGAAATGCGCTTCGGATCCTTACGACAGAGGTGTTGACGCAGGTGGGACAGACGGTGTTGCAGGCCACGGTGATGACAGGCCTAATGAGCGCCTTGACTTGGCCGCTAGGTGCGTATGGTCGAACGTGTTAAGAGAATGTACTAACTCATCAGTTTTCCAGTGCTCACCAAGCTCGGTTATCTCATCGACAATCCTTGGTCAAATGCATTGGACCGTGCGGTCGCTGCTGGTCTCATTCTTGCCGATGTCCTTCGAAAGCGCGCATTGGGCGTCCGACCAGTCACCCTGATTGGTTTCTCGCTTGGCGCCCGTGTCATCTTCTACGCTATGGTCGAGCTCGCCAAGCAACGTGCCTTCGGTATCGTACAGGACGTTGTCCTTTTGGGCGCTACGATTACTGCATCGACAAAGACCTGGCACACTGTCCGAAGTGTAGTCGCTGGCCGCATGGTCAATGCATATGCAAGGAACGATTGGGTGCTCAACTACCTCTTTCGAGCATCTGTCGGCGGCCTGTACACAGTTGCTGGCCTGCGACCCATTGAAGATGTCCCGGGCCTGGAGAATGTTGACGTGACTGACAAAATCGCGGGTCACGCCAGTTACCGTGTCTATATGCCCATGATTCTGCACCAAATCGGGTTTCCAGTGACCGCAGACTACTTCGACGAGCCAGAGGTAAGTAATGCGACATCGATGAAGATTCGCAGCGGGCTGACATACCATTAAGGACTTCGAAGGGGATCAAGGCGAGGAGCTGGAGGCTGCACAAGAGAAGAAGCGACGTTTTAACTTCTTCTCAAGGCGGAGAAAGGACAAGCAACCGGATAGCAGACCAGGTACACCCGGCAAAACACCTGTTGGCAATCCGTGGTCAGACACGAAAGGCACCCAACCCACAGCTGAAGCCGTCGGTGCGACTGCTGCCGCTGTTGGCGTTATCAATGGAGACGATGATGACCTGCCGGAACGTCTGGATGAGTCTGTTTCTTCCAAGAAGGCTGCGCCAAATACGGCCATGTTACAGCCACCCTCAGTGACAGCCCTTGGCAGTGGATCTCCTGGTGGATCGACTGTGTCTCTCCCTGCTAAAGCGGGCTTTGATTTCAATGCGATCGAAGATATCATCGAGACCGAAGGTCCGGCTGATGGGAAGGATGCTCAAGCTGCCGCTGCAGGAATTGTGGCCCCTATACCCCGTCTGGTGGCCGAGTCAAAGACTCTCGCACGGTCCGAATCAGCCCCGCCTCTGGATGATGCGCCCTCGCAACCGGCCGCTGCGTACGGTATGCAGCTGCGGCGCGAAGACGGAATGAAGAGCACATTAGACATTCTGCCGAAGTTCCAGCAATCCTTCTCTCTGCGCGAGGCAGAGACGTTGCCCGTGGTAGAGAACGGCTTTTCAAGTGTCAGCATGGGAGAAACCTTGTCGGAACCACCCAGGCCGCCGTCAACATTTACATCGGTACCGACCTTCGATTACAACAGCACCGGGAGCAGCATATGGTCAAGAGCGCGCCTGGCACCACCCGAAGAACCCGTCGGGCTGTCGTTTGGTGCAGCGGATGGCTCCATAACCTTCGCTCCTCCTCCATCTGCGAGTCCATTCGCCGCACTTACATCGTCCTTTGAAACTTCAGAACCGACCCTTTCGTTCGCTCCATCAGTCTCTCCGTTAGAGAAGGACCCTTGGAAGGTCACCTCGGAAGAGACGAAGTCACAGAAATTCAATGTTTCGGACAATCCCTGGAATTGAACGAGCCTTCCCTTCTACCTGTAATCCACACGTTTCTTATTCCTTCGTTGGTTGCTGTTTGCTGTTTGCCACACTGTATTATATGCAGTCTCGTACATTTGCTCTTCTTATGACATGTCTCGGTAACTATTGGGTATCATTGTATGACTGAATGACCTGGCTTGCTGCTATGGTACAATTACAATGGAATGTTACTACCGCCGCGTAGGCAGACATCTGCTATGCCTGCACCTTCACATGCGACACACCGGGGGAATGCTCCCCGCGATAATCCCAACTGCAAGGATTGCCATCTCACTCGCTGAGAATGAAAGAGGACCTCTGCAGACTGTATTGCCTGAATAGGCGCTTGACGATGAATCGGGCTTGTTTCCACATTATCTTCGGCCCAGGTATCGGCTCCTGAACTAGCAAGGACTTAGTCAATCGTGTACGGTACAGTAAGACCACGGCTCAACCTACAGGAGATCGGATACGCAGGCCATGGGGAGTCATTATTGGGTATGAAGCGCCACTCCGTGCCAAACACTCGATCAGCTTTGAAGCCAATGGCGCGCATAGCTTGGAGGAACAATTCCCACGAGACATCGATGTCTGAGTTCTCAGACATCGGACTGAATAGAATGTGTAGGGTTTTGATGTGTTTCTTCTTCACATGAATGGTGATCAAAGGTTGTTCCGCGCATGAGGTGAAGTCGTAAGTGTGGGGGAGGAACCCTGTGAATAAGACATGGTAAGAGTTACATGGTCATGCTGCGAATAGAGCAACCACGCACCTGGTGAAACAAATTCAGGAGGCATCTGATCCTGGTATAGCTCCGAGAGGCCTTTCTTTCTAAAGTCGCGGAAGTCGATTTCAACCCGTTCCCAGGTAGCTTGCAAAGCTTTCTGGGCCTTGCGCTCCTGCGATGAACTCGGTGGGTTTCCGTCGAACAGATACGTGTCCTGAAACATGGTCGTCAGGGAATGCGTGCTCGTCGTGCCGGTCATAAACTCGTCAATGTCCGCGAGAATCTGGTCCTTGTGAATCTGCTTCGGGTTGTCCGCCAGCGTATGATGACGATCTGGATGAGCTGCGATCTCGGGTAGAAGAGCAGCTCCCGTATGGAGCTCGGAGAGAATACTGAGAATACGGGCGGTGAGTCGACCGCGTTGATGGGCGTCTTTCTGGACCAGTTCATCTACGCCCACGAAAAGACGTTCGACCTCGTTCAGTCTTGGATTCCGAGGTGGCTCTGCGATGTTCCATAGCAACTCCATGATATCCATCGTGGAATCCGGCCCAAGCTCCTTGCGCGAAATGTCTCGAAGGAAGGTTAACTTGTCAGCAGCGATTCCATTGCCTTTGCTGCGCCGAAACAAGTGCCGAAGAGGCGGCGCACCCCCGAGAGCATCATGAAGCATCCATCGCTTGTCAGCAATGCATTCCAGCACCAGCTCCAGTGCTGCCAGAGCACGATCTTCCTTGGTGGGAAGGAAGATGTTGTCTCTGAAGGGGACACTTGGGTGTTCGACAATCGTGACGGCCCTGTCTGGATTACCATTCTCCAAGCCTGGGATCAGCGGAAAGACCGCCTCGGCGGAGGGCGCCTGCTCTGAGTCCGCGTCTGGACGAGGCACCTCATCGAGTATGCCCAAAACTGTCTGACCGTGGCGCCAAGCGAGAGTCCAGAGTCCAAGCCTCTGGTATTCATCAGCAATAAGCGCTTCCATCAGGTCGTTCCATCGACTAGAGCCCCGTTTGTCGTTTCCTCGCTTCGGGCTCTTCTCGTTCTTGTCCAGCTCGTGTGCAGCTTTGGACTGAAGTCGGCTGTGAAAGTAGATGGGATCGGTCCTCAGGAAGATGAGGTTGTCTTGTACGTCCAAGAGCTTCGACAGCAGTGTGTTCAACAGGTCTTCTTTCGAGAACCGAACTGGATGGGTATATGCGCGAAGTCGATATCTTTCGCTGGGAGATCGGGTGCTTAGATCGATGATGTCGTCCGTGTTTAGGGGTAGGTCACCGGCCGATGGCTTGAATACGTCGTCTCCTAGAAGCATGCGACTATACAGCATGTTCAAAATTTGACCAAGGTACCAGAAGTAAGGAATAACTTACGCAGACTTCATCAGAAGGTTGATAACCTTGGTCTGAAAGTCGAGGATGAAGACACCCAGGCTGAGTCCCACCAGTCCTCGAGGAGCGCCGTTCTCCGGGTCCCAGTGGTGTTCTTCATGCCAGACGACGGTACCATATGTCTCGTCATCGCCCTCAAGGAGCATCGATACATTGTATTTGACGCCTTCGTATACCTGCACAAGCCTGTCGTGCGCCACCCAGTCGGACAGGGAGTACAGCGTTCTCGCCGCCAACAGGGAGATCAAGTTTGAGCCCGTCGACAGGTCCTCGACGTTCATGAACGACTCGGTCAGCGGCTTATTGATCTCGATCCTGCCCGGAGGGACATCGAACGGCTTTTCCAGAATCTCGGGGAAAGCAGTGGCGAAGAACGCCTTCCGTTTATCCTTCGTCCGATTCTTCCAGCGATTGGCAATGGTCCGACCATGAACCTTCAGCTAACGTAAGGACGCAGGAATGTGAATGACCGCAAGAATATGCGCACTTTACATAACAACTTCAGCGTCTGGTGCGCGTCGTTAGCCTCTGTACGCAACTGCTCCGCTCGCACCCGGTAGGCCATCGACCTCGCCTGCTCGTCATCCACTCGCCTCATCGCTACCTTGTCCATGTTGTGCTGCACCATGCCTCACCTGAGGCACATAGTCTAGACGGTGAGACTAGAGCATAAAGTGCAGATGGGACCGTGCTAGTGTATGTCCCCTGTCCTGGACAGAGGGTGCGTGAGGTGTTCGCGGGTGAAGAACACCGCGAGCCTGCAGGCTGGGGCGTGAGGACGACTGGGGTTCCTTTGAGTCCGCTGATGCCCGTTTTTAGGCCGGTCAATCTCCTTACACTCAGCCAATCCCCAAAGGCGCCGCGGTGGGGACGCGCAGCCCAGTGGCCTTTCCCGTGCGCGGCCGGATTTGTGATCGATAACCAGACCTACACTCACTGCAATCGATGTCATGGATCTCACGTGCACGGACGGTGCTGTCGGCCGACAGGTTGAAGTAATCTGACCACTTCTGATAACTGCTTACTAGGGCACATCTCTTACAGTTTATCCCTGATCTCCGCTCTCGCTGTGCGCGATATAGGAAGGACTCGGCCAGACCGTTGCAGACAGATGCAGACGACAGATGGGACGCGACCGTACTGTGCGTTCGAGTCACCTCGCAGACTCATGTACACCAGCCCATGCCCATCCCTAGTAGCCAGCTGTACACCGCCAGGAGCCTACGGCAAAAGAGCCATCTGGGTCAGATAACGCTTAGCACTGTCGATGCCATCATGTATGCAGTCGCACTGTCTATAGAGTGACAAGGATAGATGGCATGGAGGTCGTGATGAGATGAAGACCCTCACGACGAAACAGCGGTTTCACGAAATCTCTCACACATTTGGTCCCGTTCACTTCTCACCTTGTCAGTTGTATGCTCAAACGCGCTTCGGGCCTGACTCGACACCGCATCGCGTGCCCTCTTAGCCGCCAGCCCATCACCTTTGTCCGTCCATTCCAGAACTACCCAGCCATGGCGGACATAGACGCGCTCCGAGCGAAAATGAAGACGATTGGGGACCACGTCAGGACCCTCAAGGCGCAGGGAGCGTCCAAGGAAGAGGTCGACGCGCAGGTGGCCAAGCTGCAGGAGGCGAAGAAGGAGCTTGCTGAGGCTACCGGGGAGCCGTTAGGAGAGGAGAAGGGAAAGAAAGGTCGAATGGCGCTGAAGACACCGAAGGTGCGTTCGGGCTGACATCTCAAGGAACGCTCCGATGCTGACCGCGCAACAGGGCACACGAGATTGGGCTCCGGCTGACATGGCTCTGCGAGAGCACATCTTCTCCACGCTGTCCAGAGTTTTCAAGAGGCACGGTGGCTCGACCATCGATACTCCTGTTTTCGAGCTGAAAGAAATCCTGGCTGGTAAATACGGCGAAGACTCGAAGCTCATCTACGACCTCCAAGATCAGGGCGGCGAGCTCTGTTCTCTGCGCTATGATCTCACTGTCCCCTTCGCCCGCTTCCTCGCCATGAACCCCACTCAGTACTCCAATATCAAGCGTTACCACATTGCGAAGGTGTACCGCCGAGACCAGCCTGTCATGACGAAGGGCCGAATGCGCGAGTTCTACCAATGCGACTTCGACATTGCTGGTCACTACGATTCAATGGTACCGGATGCGGAGATCCTGTGCATCGTGTGTGAGGCATTGACGGAGTTGGAGATCGGGGACTTCACCGTAAAGGTATGGTTGCCTCCTGTATGCACCTTGTATGATGCTGAGCAAGCATTCAGATCAACCACCGTAAGATACTCGATGGCATCTTCGCGGTCTGTGGTGTACCCGCAGAGAAGATCCGCACCATTTCCTCCGCCGTCGACAAGTTGGACAAACTCCCATGGGGAGAAGTACGAAAGGAGATGACCGAGGAGAAGGGACTCGATCCTGAGGTCGCCGACAGGATCGGGAAGTACGTGATGCTCAAGGGTGGACCGGAGCTGCTCGACAGGCTGAAGAAGACTGAGCTGGCGAACAACAAGATGGCGAAGCAGGGGATGGACGATATGGAGTTGCTGTTCACGTATCTCGACGTGTTCGGGATCAGCGAGAAGGTACGTGATGCCCCATACCTTGCGAAAGAGACAGTCACTAATATCTCATAGATGTCGTTCGACCTGTCTTTGGCTCGTGGTCTGGACTACTACACCGGCATCATCTACGAAGTCGTCACTCAAGCCTCCGCACCACCCGGTTTCAGCACCATCCCCCCAGTTCCTTCAGCGGAGCCGCAAACCAACGGTACTCTTCCTGGTCCTTCCGCACCGTCAGCGAAGCCGCCAAAGAAGTCGAAAAAGGACAAAGATGCGGAGGGTGAGGAGGAAGTGGACGAGTCGACCGTCGGTGTGGGGTCCATTGCCGCCGGTGGTCGGTATGATGAGCTCGTCGGAATGTTCCTGACTGCTGCGTCTGGTGCAAGCGGCTCCTCCAAGAAGGCTGCTGGTATACCCTGTGTTGGCATCAGTGTTGGCGTGGAACGTGTTTTCTCGATCCTGAACCAGAAAGCGAAGCACGATGAGGAGAGCAGATGGGGGAGGAGCAAGGAGACCGAGGTCTTCATTGTCGCCGTTGCGGAGGGCTTATTGCCAGAACGCATGAAGCTCGCGAAGGAGCTGTGGGATGCGGGCATTAAGGTACGTCCTCTCCTGGCCCCATGTAGGAGTTTGTGCTTACGGCTGGTGCAGGCTGAGTATATGCACAAAGCCAAGCCAAAATTCCGAGCTCAGTTCGACATCATCGACAAGGAGCGGGTACCATTTGCTGTCTTGCTCGGTCCAGATGAACTTAAGAATGGGATCGTGAAGGTGAAGGTGCAAAAGGGCAAGGACGAAAGCAAGGACGACGAGGGAGAGATTGTTAAGCGAGATGAACTCGTCAGCTGGTTGAAGGAGCGGCTATGAGGCAATGTAGATGATGTTGCAGGCATGTGCGCAGCTGATGGATGTATTAAGTAATGATTGTGATCTAGTGCAGGAGTGCTGCCCTAATGAAAGTCCTTGCGCTTCCTCTTTTGAGGGGAACAACCATGCAACTAGCATGCCATCGTGCAGTTGACCTGGATGCTGCTCACATCGTAGACATTGAAGAACTTGAAGAAGGCCAAGACTTGTGGTGCGGTCTCACATCCCCCGGGGAAGGGCATCGTGGGCGAGAAGTCGACCAGCGGAATCCTGACTCCGGACGCAGAGTGGACAGCGGAAGCCGTGTACGTCGCATTAGCCTTCATCGCTCGACCAATAACCTGGAACATGTCGAGTCCAGACAAGCCACGAACTGTGATCAATGCACTGGAAGTGACATTGATGTTGGAGGATGCGACATCCACGAGAACATTGGCCGACTGTTTGTTGAGCCCTTGTGTTCCGAGGTTCTGCGTGCCATTTCCACTCGTGACGGCACCCGCCACGTATATGAGCGCTTGCCCCTCCTGACCAACATTCATGGTGTGGGCAATAGTCAGGTTCGCCGTGTTGATCACATCGACCGTGTCCGAGTGTTCGTTGACGACATACATCCAGTTGTTGTCCGGAGACGGCCAGAGGCCGTGGGGCTCAATTCCGGTCATAGCGACGCTCCCAACAGGAACCGGAACTTCAGAGGGATCGTCCTGCTTCCAAACGCGCGTTTCGTTCATGGCGGCAATTGTGACGTAGACGTAGGTTGTGCCATCTCTAGCGATGAAGTTCGGGTGATTCGGCTCAATGCCGATGTCCATGACGGTCACGACCGTCCCCGAGCCACCATTGATTGCCATTACGGTGACCTTGCCAGCTAGCTTGTGAACAGCCCATAGAATCCTTCCGTCTGCTGATAACATCATGTCCGATGAGAACACATCACCTAGCCCGATGATCTGGTTGACGACCTTCTTCTTCTGAACATCGATAATGTCGATGGTTGCGTTGCGGATGTGATTCACATACGCCCAACGTCCATCTGGAGAGAACAAGACTTTGCTGGGACCATCAGCCGTGATGACGCGGTCGATTACACCCCCGTGAAGGCCGTCGATAATGTCAACCTCTTGCAAGGCACGCGATGCAACCCACACGGTGCGATTATCGGGAGCGAAGAACGCTTCATGCACAGCTCGACCGGCGTATGTCTGAGACACGATACTGTTGTCCAGAGTTCGGATAACGGCCACAGTGTTGCTGGTGACGCTGATAGACACGATGTATTTGCCATCTCGGGAGAAGCCGAGGCCATGGACGTTGACCGCCTTGAGGTATTGGGGTCCAAGAACGTCCGTCATGCGAGAATCTCCGAGGGTGATGGTTCCAAGAACCGTGTTGTCGAAGGGCCGTATAACCGTAATGGTGTTGGAGCTTTGATCCCCAGTGTAGATTCGATCGCTGATATCGACCGGACCTGACGCGCCTTCCACCGCTGGTGCCTGCACCTGGGCCATACATGGCAGTACAGACGCACTAACCAGCAAAGCAGACCGGAAGAACTTCATGCTGTCCAAAAGAGCGAGGCGGGTTGCTTGATATACGGTGAGACCAAGTCTGTTTCACCGTGTTCTTAAGTGCGGAGGTGCGAGACACTCTTCGGGCAGAAATTGTGCTCGGCGTTGCATTGAATAGGAGGACCGCAGCCAAGCTATCGCCATCGTCATACGAATTCTGCGTGCCGTGAAACACTCGCCCTCAACTCCTTTCTCGGAGACGCGTCGTCCTTCCCATACCTCTTCCAATCACTGTGGCGGACTGAATTAGCACTCTGGCCGGATGATTGGTCGTGCCTCTGCAGAAGACAGGCGCTTGCCATGCCCACATGCACATGCTGTGCAACAGATCGGACGCTTTTCAGATTGGGCTTAGAACGTCCACCGGCGATCGGGCGCTTATTGAGATTCAAACCTCGGCTGCCACGGTGCGGCCTACGGCGGGGACAACCGGTGATTGCTGAGTTTTGGCGTCCGATCATATGTCGGCATAGACGTGATGTACAGTGTGCAGTTGGCCACCACTGCAAACTGAAATGAACCCTTGGTCAAATTGCAGCTTGACGGACAATAGCGAGTCAATGCGATAGGAGCGTTGCGCTAATCTATCATACAAGCTAAGTATCCTGGCGTATCACGACAAAGTGCATGTACCTTGCCCGTCCTTGGTTTCTACAATGTTCCGTGCCTTCTTCAGGGCATCCTCCACGACGTCCAAGATAGCCAGCACCTTCTCCTCGTCATGACGGCGACCTACCAGCTGCAAGCTGACAGGTGCATTCTGGTAGCGCTCGGCGTCCCACAATGAGTGGACGTATTCCTCCGTTGGGTTGCGAGCCGCCGGAAGTTCACATTCGTATTTCTGGTCCTTCTGATGCCGGCCGACAGGGAAGACCGCGGACGTGTAGTCGAGCAGATTCCAATATGATGTGTATCCCCACCACCGCGTGGTGTCATGTTCTGAGGCCAGGGTCGGATGGCAAGGACAAAGAATAATATCGAACGGCCGTCCAGTGCTGGTCCGGGAGATGGTTTCGTTCCAGTAGCGCAGAACTTGCATCCGAATCGCTTCGCGCTCTACGTTCAAGGGCCAAGTTTGCGCGGCGCTATACGCCTGTGTATGTTGCGACAGTATCCATGCGGTCTGAGATACCGCTGGCTCGCCAGCTTGATTCAAGGTGTCATAATACTCCTTTCCGCCATCGAGGAGATATAGCTTGCACTGCGGCCTAATCAGTAAGCGGTTTGGATATGAGAATATAGACAGCGCGTACAATGAGCCTCCAGGCTGCCACATGGTGATCCAGGGGCTGCCAGTCCAGCACTTCGTGTCCGGCGGCCAGCAGCGCAGACTTGGCTTCCTCAAGAGCGGCCCGTATAGGCGGATGCGGTGCCACGACCCCATCGTCCCAAAGAACCGCAATCGATAACTTCTTCGGAAGCCCTTTGCCCTTCGCAACTTCCTCCTGCCACGGCATGCGCAAGAGTGGCGGCTCGAGCAACCAAGGTTCGTACTGCAGCATAACCCGGGAGAAGAGCCCCAGATCTCGTGCGGAGGTCGCGATTGGACCTAAGACGCCGACAATGTTGTCCATTCCGGCCTGGGAGCCGTTGAGGCCACCATGCGGCATGCGAGCCACCGATGGCTTGAAACCATACAGACCACAGAAGGCGGCTGGAGTCCTGTGAACCGGGGTGAGTACCTAATTATCCTGCATATATGCTCTAACATGCGCACCTGATGCTGCCACCTATATCTGTACCCAAACCCAGTGGGCTACCATGTGCAGATATGAGCGCCCCTTCCCCTCCACTACTTCCACCAGGCGATAGTTTGCGATTGAAGACATTCAACGTTCGGCCAAACACGTTGTTGTTCGTTTCGAGCGACTAGACCAGCCCTGATTAGAGAATGTCATCAATCTACAGCATCGACATACGAGCAGTGTCTGTGGGTTCGCTGTCTTGGTATACAATACTGCCCCGGCCTGTTTCAAGAGTGCAACCGCTGTTGCGTCCTCGTCCGCGATGGTCTTGTTTGCCCAAAGGATGTAGCCCGTGGACGTGTCTTGTCCCTTGAGGAGGATATGGTCCTTCACCGACACAGGGAGGCCGTGAAGCGGTCCCAGTACGTGCCCGGTCTCTTGGAGGTGCTTGTCGCACTCTTCCGCTCGAGCGAGGCCCTCTTCGAAGAAGATCTCGGTGAGACAGTTGGTCGTATCCTGTGCTATGATGGCGACCTTGATGAACGCCCAAAGGACCTCGACTGCGGTGTATTGCTTGGAGCCGATGGCGGTAACGAGCTCGGTGGCATCTTGGTGAACGATGACTTTCTCCTTGTCGGTGAGTTTGGACAGACAGAGCTCCGACACGTCGAGGACGTCGTCGCCAGGAAGCTTATCGAGTCGCCACTTGGAGTAGCCTTGGAGGATCGACTCGCGCGTCGATTGTTTACGCGCCGCAACGGATTGCCATCGCTCGATCTGACCACCACCCATCACGACGTCCGACAAGTGGCAAGTGGTTAAGAGATAGCTCGAAAGAGCCAAGTGGATGGCGCGAGGAGGGATGCGACCGGTGAAACGGTGTGCTGCACTACTCGTGGGGCCCGCTCAATGTCCGCTGGTATGTAACGATCGGTGGACATTCTACCGTCCTATATATGCGGCGTCAGGCATCTCACGTGCCAAGCTTTTAACTAAGGAATCCGGTCTGGCGAGACTGCGAGAAATGCCAGTGGGCGCTTGTTTGAAACCTACTAATCGGGTCTGCTTTCCCCCAGTTTCAGTAGAATGCGTCTACCATACTTTCTCCGCTGTTAGGATACCTCCGGCTAACATTCTAACATCTCAGGTCACCGGTTCTGAAGGGCGCATCCATTCTTCGAAGAAAAGAAGGACATTGACCGAAGATTGCTGAAAGGCACGGGAACGTGGGCGTATGAAACACGCTATCAGATGGCTCACCTTATGGGGCGATATCGGCAAAGAACGAGCGTCCGATTGGGCGCTTAACGGCCCCTGAGCGGCGGCCGGCACCGAATAGGGTATGGTCTTCGCTCTTTGCACCTTGGTCACCTTGATCGCTTCCCATTTTTTCTAAGCTTCTATGTCTGCGACAAGCTTAAGCACTGAGTGTTGTGTATCTTCTGCAACAGTCCCAAATCTTCCGTTATACGCCCAAGAAGCAAGCCAGATCTTCTGATACTTGCACATGTCGCGCCCCCGCTTACGTATATTTCCGCAGGGTATTGGTTCGCCGCCGACCTTGAAAACCCTGAACGACCGCACCCCACTACGGCCATGATGGGCGCTCATTTAAGAGGAGGCTAGAGGCCGCTGTCAACTCGCCAGTAGCATAGGCATTATGCGAAGTGGGCAAGTGGCACTGTCGTGTGCGCGTCCATCGGCAGATATCGTTCTGTGCCGATTGCGCCGACGCGCTAGCGCTAGTTCAACAGAATTTGCCAGGTACTCACGCGCCAAGCGTGGAGCTTATGCGGTCTGATCCCTAACGACGATGCGCCCAAAGTGAATTGTGGCGACCCGTGTGCTGTCCATAAGACGCGCTATGCCGCACCGCGCTCCGCTATCGGTATCGAGAAGCGAACCACTTCCTCTCCGCCAATGGCTCTTGACGCCCGCAATACCATATTCCAGTATGGAGGCTGCCCAGTCCACGGTAAGCAGGAACCCCATGCTCACTTGTCGTGTTCTCAAGATTGAGGCGGGCGTTTGGTCCATGTATTGCGAACAGTAAGTGAATGAAGCACATATGATATCGTGTTTCATTGCTATATTCTCCGTCACAATACAGGACAATACACATATCTGTACATAGACAATAGAAGGAGTGGTGAAGGAAGAACTAGCCTTTAGGTGACAAATTAGGAGACGCTTGCGTAACGTAAGAGGATCCAGAAGGGGGATGTAAAATTAGGGTAGAATTAGATGAGGATATGTTGATAAATTACCAATGACCGATTTCTGTGTCCTTGAAGCCAAGCTCCAGCCACCTTTCCACCGAAGAACGTTCGCTGATAGGTCGATCCCCAACGCCCACGAACCCCACACGACCGTATACGCCCGCGGCGGTTGTCAGGTCATGAGCGACGAAGAGGACGATGTGCTGTTCAGTTCTCAGCACTCTGCCGAGAGCTGCGTCAGCACGTACACAATTAGTGTTGCGGGTGGGCTTACTCATGGCAAACATGGGTGAGAAGCAGTTTGGCGTATCCCTTTCTTCGGTGATTCTGGTGGGTAAAGACCTTGGACACCGCGGCCACTTTGCTGGACTTGCGCGTGACAGCTACTATACAGACGACTTCCCAACCAGTCTGCCCAGGGCCGCATGGTGCCTCGCAGACGTATAACTCTTTGCGATCGATGAGTCGCTTGGCTTCCTGGGTGCCCTGCTCCACAGAGAGCCGATACGGGTCGTCATGCTGCACCTCTTGGTCAGAAAGCAGTTCATGAGCCGAAGAACGTACTTACTGCGGAATCAGTGAAGGCACTGCAGAGCCTGCCTGCCTGTGTAAGGTGGGCTGCAGATGCAAGCCCCATGCGACATGGGCCAAAGGCAGGCGGCTGAATTGGAGCGAGCGTTTGGCGGGTGCAGAAGGTGTGAGTGGCCTGATAGTAGGGTTCCGGTATTATGGTATGCCCGGTAAGACTTTCCCACGCTGTTGCGAGACGCTGCACGACCGGTTCTACACCAACAATGGAGAAGACACGGCGTTCCGGTATGGTAGCCTTCATGCGTTCGGCGAGTAGAGGTATGCGCCGATCGAGCCAAGAAGGCGAGATACTGCCGTACGAGCGATTGGTGAAGATGAAAACCGGTTTGCGGCCAGTGCAGGCGAGGACGAAGTCGAGACTCGGATATTCCTGATCGATCGTCCATACAGAGATGTAGGCAACGTCGTGCGGCGCCGGTTTTGCGCTTTCGGGGTGGGTTGACGAGCTGGACAGTAAAGCTCGCTTCTCCATCTGCTTTAGATGGTCATCCCACCACATCCGGCTGTCTTCTGAAGATGGAACTTCTCCTCCGTAACCTTCGAAGATTTGACGTTCGATCGCGTCGGGAAGAATCAAGTTTGAGCTGACGGAATTAGCTTCTAGCACCCAGCCTGACGCGCGCAGCATGTCCCGAGCCGAGAAGTGGTTGCAGATACTGATTATAGCCGAGTTCTGACGAACCGGCTTGAGAGATCGATAGCGCGCATTGTTCCCAAAAAGCGACACTTCAGTACGGCCCCTCATTATGAGCAAGCGATAGATGGGAAGAGATGGATGGGAATGAGTCACGGCACAAGCTCTGGGCTCGCAGCACTATGCTTCGGGCGCAGATCGTAAACGGGACAGGACGACGTACGCCGTAACGACAGAGGTGATAAGGGTGAGAAAGGAACCAGTGGGATAACTGGACGAATGCAATGCCCGGGTACTCTTATATAACGACAGGTCGAAGCAGTGCGGACATAAGTAGGGTAACCCTGACTCATTGTCCTTTTCACACTGACCTCCTCGGGTTGCACGAGGATTGGAAGTCGCCTCTTCAGCAGCGGTAGATGATCATAATGGCATCGGCCAAGGAAACAGACTATCCCGGCCCAATCTCCCGGCCAAGACGCAAGGACAAGAACCACTGTCTCCGGGCTCATGCATTCCCGTATGTCGGAATATCCAGATCAGCAGCTGATCCGCACCATCATGGGGTGTAAGCTTCATTGCCGGACCATCGAATGCGGCCGAATGGGCCGTATGGCAACGGGGCACGAGAGTCCTACCGGGAGTCCCAAGTGCAAATGCATAAGGGAGTCCACCGAGGGTGCAGAGCCGGGATCGCAGTGAGCTGAGTGAATTCCCGAGGCAAACGGCGCATGCAACGCAGTATACATGACTCCAGTGCTTGTCAGACGAGCCCAGATGTTATGATTTGAAGCAAGCAATAATGACTCCTACTTGTGACTGAGTGTGATGACACAGCGAAGACGGGGGCGAAGCAGCGCAGCCCCTCCGCTTTGGACCCGAAAATATCATTATGGAGGCTACTGTATCAACGCGTCCCGCATCAGCCAATCAGACGAGGTTCTACGCTCACAGCCACGTCATCTGCTTCGTTACTACGCAACTTCCGGCGAGACCCTTCCCGAGCACCGCAGCGGTTTGCAAAGGCAAGCGTGCCTGGTCTAATCTGTCTGCAAGTTACAGCCAGATTCGTTGTCTAGTCTCGGTCACGGTAACCGATCCAAAGTCGGTTACCTCTCGATCAACCCTAACATAGGTTAGCGCAAAGAGGGCAGTGCGATCGCTCTTCCGACAGGACTGGCTTCGTCCCGCATCAGTTTCCGGAATGACGTTTTTGTCGCTGTAACAAACTTCGCTTTGTGTTGCCGGTGTCTTTAGGGCACTACGCGGGCCGGCCGTAATCGGCTATCCGGGGACATCGGGACCTGTGAAGCAACTTTTCTCGCAACGCACAGCAACGGGCAAATCTCAGGCTGACAGTTGCTCACAAGGCGTAAGGCACGACTCGTAATCATCATGTGCCAAAGAATCGCACGACGTGAGCAATCACGCTCGTTTCTTGCGAGTTTAAGCCATCTTGCTTCCAAGTCATTTCGTGTTGTGCTGTTTCACGAGCCCGCAAAAGTCTGAGGCTTGAGAGAAGTACTACGTGATGATACTCTATTAGCGATGAGCTGGAATCGCAAAGTCCTGGCTTCTGGCGCCATATTTTACTACTATAAGTAGAATTGCGTACTAGAAATACATTGGAACTGGATAGACTAGTTAGGATTTGCATTATGGAAGAATAATCGAAGTGAGATGTAAATTAGATTGTGTACGAGTCGGCCGTTCACCAGAAGCCCATAACAACGTTGTTGAAGCCAATCTCGATCCAATCCTCAACCTCTGGGTGCGGACGGTTCTCACCGACTCCCACGAAGCCAACACGGCCGTACACAGTGGCCGCAGCGGGATTGTCATGAGCGACATACAAGACGACACGGGACTTGTACTTCAGAACTCTGCAGATGGAGATAAGCCGTGTATCTTGGCTGCGGGAAAGACGGAGCTCACTCTCGGCATACGATGGCCACGATGCTGCGGGCAAAGCCTTGGCCACGCCATTCGGGAGAAGTGAACACTTTAGAGATCGCAGCGATCTCGTCGCTTTCACGCGTGACTGCGACGATGGAGACGACTTCGGCAGTCCGAGTCCTCGGATCGTAGACCTCGTAAACCCATAGTTGGCGCTTCGCAATCAGGTCAGCGGCTTGCTGGACAGCGCCCTCTGGAGAGAGCGGGAAGATGATCTAGAGAACTGTTAAGAAGAGCCGTAAGCATCGTATAACACGCTCCTCACCGAGTCGTTTGCAAACTCTTCGCACAGCGGCGCGACGCTCATGATGTGACTAGCGTCAGCCAATCGGACCCGATGATTGGCCGGGAGCGCTCGAGCACCAGTGAAGGTCTGTGGCGTGCAGAAGGTGTAGGATGCGTGGTAGAACGGTTCAACCGCGCGGGTGGCGCGGTTGGTGTAGATGGAATGTCCGCTGATGTTGGCCCATTCAGCCGCCAGGCTACGGATCGGCCGAGTATGGCCGAATATCGAGAAGACGCGCTTGGCCGGGATAACCGCGAGCATGCGACCGGCGAGAGCGCTCATCCGGGGCTGGAGGAACTCGGGCGTGAAGTCGGACTTGTCCTTGGGCGAGAACAAGAAGAGCGGCTTCTTGCCACAGCAAGCGATCGCGAAATCGAGGGAGGTCACGCCGGCGTTGAAGGTCCATACCGACATGAAGTAGGCTTCGCGGTAGATCGGGAATGCGCCTTCGCTCTCCGACGAGTCGCGACCTTGCTTGGCCATCATAGAGGCCATGCGCTCCTGCCACCAGCGCTGGCTGTCGGCGGCTGTCGGGATCGACTTTCCGTTGCCTTCCTTGGCTTGATACTCCACGGCGTAGGGGAGGACCATGTTGGATCGCTGCTGGTTGCGTTGCATGATATAGCCAGCAGCCAGCATGAATTCGGTCGCAGTTTCATGATTCACCACGAGAACGATGCCTTGTGCACGGGCAGGCACGGCACCAAGAGTAGCACGGCGAGCGTTGGGGCTGCGAAGGATACCAGGCATCTTGATTATTGGTGAGTATTGGGGTGGGTTGAGTAGTTGTATAGGGTCTTGAGACAAGTATTGTCGGAGAAGTTGCCTGTAAGTGACAGCGAGGATAGATAGCGACTAGGTTGCAGACGACAGACCGAGAGAGCGGGGTTATTAGGGGGAGGATAGGATAGGTGATTAGGTCGAGTCGGGCGAAGTAGAGTAGCTACTGAGGTACGGGCTAGGAGGCTTCGTCGGGCTGTCCTTTATACTCTGAGCTCGGGGACCGTGGGCAGATGATGCGGCTGATCAGTCACGTCTAGACCTGTGCAAGGTGGACATGGGTGGATAGATTGCCAATGCCTAAGCGAGGGACCGCAATGCCCCAGCCCGGCGTCGATGTACGGATTGGGACCATGTGTGCCAAGATTAGATGCCTTGGAATCACGGCCGGTCAGAGTGGCGGAGCGGGTTAGTGAAGACATAGAGGGAAATGCATCAAGGCGCCGACGTCTCCCGTCGTGAGAGCGAGCTCGGCAAGGGGGTTCACAGCATAGATTGTTTCAGCGGCGCATGGCGAGGGGGTTCAGACCCATCATCAACGGAGAGAGAGATGTGAGCGCTGCACGCAGTCCATGCAAGCGACAGAGAGCGGGAGGTCGAGTCGGTGCGAGGCCAGCGATCCACCCTCGAATGGGAGGTAGACGAAGCAGCGCCTCAGAAAAGATAGAAAGATAGTGTATAATGCGCCCGTCATCCCATGTGATCGGAGCCTGATCTGATGGTCGGAACCTTGTGCCGCTGGTCTGTCCCTGACTCGAAGGACTTTGACAACGAGGCACGCCTTTGAAGATTGCTTCTGCATGAGACATACCACGGGTTGTGCTCAATGGGAGAGCTTCCCGTGAGGTAAATGAAATAGCCGATGGTAGGACGGCTGCACCGCCTCCCTCATCGGCACCTTCTGAATGTCCGGGTTGGTGCATGCTTTCGCTCCGTTTAGACAACACAGCCTGGAGCCATACGACACATCGACTATCAGAAGCGTAGCTGTGAATATTGGATCTCAGCCAGATGGGCGACAAACTGGGACGTGAGACTGTTATATGACGTTTAGTTTTCGCCCGACGATTCCGACAACGCGTTTTACCGATGAATTATTTGTAATGTTTCCGTATAGCTTCGGAAGGAATGCTGTAATACAGTGCACTCCTCCCCTTCTGAGTGTCACAAGACTCATCCATTGTTGCAAAAAAAGATGGACAATGCGGACCTTGAAGGCGATGAGGAGCGAGCCTGCCCATTACGGCGTCTTCGTTGTTACTCCGGCGAATTGGGCCAGGCTGTGCCCGGCCGTCGGGCGTCAAGTGGCAGTGAGTGCTGCGATGAGGAGCAGGCACGGAGTGAGAAGCAAAGAGCGCAGTGAGTGGAAAGCTGGCTAGCCAGCGCTTGTGGCCGTCGAGCAAGACGCGGATGGAGTCATGGAGACGACCGCTGAGGATGGGACGTCTGAGGTGGAGCGGATCGCGGATGAGCGCTCGCTGGCACCAGCCAAACGCCGGAGCCGCGGAGCGCGCGCCGGGATTGCGCTCGAGGAGCCGAAAGTGGCGCGCGCGTGTCTTTACGCCCACCGCGCCGAGCGCTCTTCTACCTCTTTCGCACGGGCCGCATGGGCGCAAATGGAGACACATCCAGCTCACACCTGAGCTGGTATTACAACACTCTTGCGCAGACCACCTCCTGCCAAGCGCACTATGCAATGCCTAAAACAGCATGCCAGAACAGCCATGCTGCACCACCCCGCCGCTCGCACGTATGCCGCTCTCGCGGCTGTGGCAAAGCAGCATGTCGCCCGGGTGGGTTCCCACACTGATCCTCCCTTTGAATATCCCTCTGAAGCTATGTCCAGGTCAGAATAGCTGACATTGATGCGCGATCATCGTCGATAGCACCACAGCTTACCGACGCATTCAATCGAAAGCATGACTATCTTCGGATTTCGCTGACCGAGAAGTGCAATCTACGCTGTATTTTACACATCTCTCCGTACCGCCTGCAGCTGCCTGACTACCGCATCCAGGCTTCTATTGCATGCCGGAGGAAGGAGTGGATCTCTCGCCTCGGCAGCAGCTTCTCACGGATGACGAGATCGTGAGGCTGGCCGAGCTTTTCGTCCGGAATGGCGTCACCAAGATACGTCTTACCGGCGGCGAACCGACGATCCGTAAGAACATTGTAGAGCTGGTCGGTGAGTCTGCGGCAGTGCATGCTTCACATGACGTGATACTCACGCGATCTCAAAAGGGAGATTGTCGTCCCTGCGGCACCTTGGGCTGCGGTCCATCGGTATGACGAGCAACGGATTGGCGTTGCATCGCAAGCTGCCGGATCTTGTCTACAATGGTCTCACGCACCTAAACCTGAGGTTCGTCCGATGGGTCCGTGGCTCAGAGCAGATCTGACATCCTACCCAGCCTCGACACGCTTGATGAATTCAAGTTCGAGCTAATCACCCGGCGACGTGGACACGATGCCGTCCTCAAGTCCCTTGACACCGCTCTGGATTTGGCCGGATTACAAGCTGTCAAGCTGAACGTGGTGATTGTGAAGGGTCTGAATGACTCGGAAGTACTAGACTTTGTCGACATGACTAAGGATCGAGCAATATCCATCAGGTTCATCGAATTTATGCCGTTCACCGGTGAGCATATCCCGGTTTATACGGGAATGTCCGCATGCTCAGTCTGGGGCAACGACTCCCCTTCAGGCAACAAGTGGGACAAAGCCAAAATGATCCCGTCGGGCGATCTTCTACAGAGCATCGCCTCGCAATATCCAGACGTTCGGAGGGTGGCGGGTGAGCCCAGCGACACTGCGCGATCATACACGATACCTGGGCACCTGGGCAGCATTGCATTCATCAGCAGCATGTCCGACCACTTTTGCAGCACATGTAATAGACTACGTATCACAGCGGACGGGAACATCAAGGTGCGCATTGTTACGTACGCTAGCGCGGTCCCTCTGACATGCATGGGTAGGTTTGCCTATTCGGACCCAACGAGCTGTCTCTCCGCGACGCCCTTCGATCAGGGGCAACAGATGGGGAGCTGATGGACCTAGTCGGGATGGCTGTGGGGAGGAAGAAGGAGAAGCACGCAGGTATGGAGAACATCGATGTTGTCAATAATCGTCCTATGATTCTGATTGGCGGTTGAGGTACGTGTTCGACAATGCACTAAGTATCACGAAATTCTGAGTTGTAACATCACGGCTGCAGGAACGATCTTCTCGCCACCTCGGAAGAGGCTGTACAATCGGGCACGGCTTCTGATCCCCACTTTCCCCCTTTGGGCATTCGGCTTGTCTGCACAACGACTTCCCACAGCCCAGCACAGCGCATACATTCACATCTCCGCAGCCCGCACGGCCGAGAGGGCCGACAAAGCCCTTACGCTGACACACCTCGACGTATCGGGCCGACCGGTTATGGTCGATGTGTCGACGAAGCAAGTCACCTCCCGCTCTGCTATTGCTACCGGACGGATCTTCCTCAACAAGTTGGCGTACGACCTTATCACGGATCCCACGTCCGCCCAGATCGGCGCTGCTGCCACGAGCGACAGCACCGCCGCGCGGGTGGAGAAGGCACTTTCCAAGGGTCCGGTCCTGCTCACGGCAGAGCTGGCCGGCATCCAAGCGGCCAAGCAAACCTCATCCCTCATTCCTCTCTGCCACCCCTTGCCGCTCACACACGTCCGCGTTAACTTGGCCCCGGACGAGCGGGACCACTCCGTCCGGTGCGAGGCGGAGGTGCGGTGCGACGGCAAGACCGGGGTCGAGATGGAGGCGCTGACGGCGTGCACGGTCTCCCTGCTGACGGTGTGGGACATGGTCAAAGCCGTTGCAGGCCAGGAGATGGAGATCGGTGCCGTGACGGTCGTCGCCAAGCGCGGTGGGAAGAGCGGAGATTGGGAGAAGGCTAGCCCGGAGGAGGACGAAGAAGACGCTGCCTAGCCCTGTCGCTGTTCGACCGGGAGCGCGGAATTCATGTCCGGTTGTGCGGACGTGGGCCATCTCTGGCTTCGCGGAGGCCCATACGGACATCCACGAATCCCATCAACGGGAGTGACAATGCCCGGGGAATGCTGTAACCGACAGCCGGAAGACCGGGATTTCATGCATCATTGATGGACTGTATCGTTATCTGTTTCTATCGTTATCCTTTCCCGGTTTGATCGCCGGAACACGCTGTATCCATACCCATACGATTGATTGTAATCTGGACCAGTGGCGCATCAGGAAGCGCGCCGGGCGGAGGGACTGCTCGCGCGAGGGCGTCGTTCGCGTTGTATTCCGCCCACAGCAGCTGCAGCGCGGCCTTCTGTTCTCACCACATGCCGTGCGATACCAATGCGAAGTAGATACAACCACGCGTGGGCAGCACCGGTGCGCTGCACGCAGGGCTGGACATCAAAGCTCCGCGTTGGCCGAGCCGGCCCGCGCTAGTGGAAAGGAGCCGCGGAGGTTTGTGTCGCATCGTGACGACGGAGAAGCATGAGGAGCACGCTTACTGCTGCTTGCCCCGCTCTGCTCGCATCAGATCCCCCAGGATCCCGGCGCCAACCCCCGGGTTTAGTGACGACGCTCGTCGCTCGACGTGGCCTTGGCCAAGTCCGTGATACAGTATGCGATAATACGGGAGTAGAATAGCCGGTGCTCCTGAGCGTGCGCGTACTCCGGTACAGTATAGTACTGAGCTCCGGGCTAACGCGTGTGACGACATCGGTCAGTGAGTACTAGTAGGGACAGCGAGCAACGGGAAATGGACGGTCTCCTCCTGCTTCTGCTCCTGAACCCGCTCTACATCCGGTACTGTAACAGCCCTCGAGCCCTCGAAGGATACCCCCCTAACAACTTGCCGCTAGCGGCGCGGGACTGGCCAGTGACGACAAGACAACCCCCGGCCCCGGCCCCGGGGTAGACGGCCCCGCTCCAGGGCGCCGGCGGTAGAGCCTCCGACCTGCGCCCAAACCCGCCCGTCGTACAACGATGCAAGGCCCCTCCTCGCCGAGGGAAGGCAAGGGAAAGATGGAGCAGAGCGGCTTGCTGCGGCACCTCCCATCCGCGCTCTGTCCTCTGTCCACAGCTCGGACGAACGGCAGGGTGACTTCCGGTTTCCGATTTCCGGCTGACGTCGCATTGAGGAGCTCGGACCTCCGGCCACCATCAGCCCCGCCTGCTTGCTCTCCCAGAGCGATACCCCGCCTCCTCCAGCGGGAAACGAAAGCCCCAGAAGGCGCAGCGCACATCCATCATCATCGAACGGCGAGGGGCGAGCCGGTGAACATCGAACATCGAACATCGAACATCGAACAAAAGTTGTTGAATTCCTTTTCTTTCTTCACATCTCGACGAGAGACAACATATACGCAGCCTGGGGGTGGGTCATATCGGTACATACAAACAAACAGGCGAGGGAAGCACGGGCTTCGCTTCCGAGCCTTCTCCTCCTCCTCCTCCTCCTCCTTTATTCTTCCAAGACGGGGCCGGTGTGCTACGACGCCGTCAGCATCCGAAGAAGGGATGGGGTGTAGAGAGGAGGGTGCTCACGGCCTTTGGGTCGAGGGGCTCGAGCCCGCTCGCGAGCCGCTGTCCGATGACCATAGCGCTCCAGTCGAGCTCCTTCCACCTGCGCTCGCCGTCCTTGAGCTTTGCGGCATACGCGCGCGCGGTGAGCATGTGCTGGTGGGCGATGTCGACCATGGGCATGGGGCAGTTCTTCTCCTCGACGAGGCGGCGGATGTGGCCGGCGTCCTTGAGCCCGCCCTCGATCGCGAAGCCCTTCGAGCCGTCAAAGTCGTCCGTCAGGATCTTGGCGCCGTAGCCGATGAAGGACGGCGCGGGGAACATGTCCTTGATGAAGCTGTAGAACTGTGCCCGCCCGCCCGAGCGCAGTCAGCTCCGTGCCAGGCGGTGGGCGAGGCGAGAGAGAAAGCAGCAGCGCACCAGCTCGCCCCCAAGCCCAGACTTCTCCGCCATCGTCATGGCCTCACTGAGCATCTCGATCGTCCCGAGAATCATGCCGTTCCCGATGAGCTTGAAGCTCGCGGCCCGCTCGACATTCTCCCCCACATCGATGATCTTGCGCCCGATCGCGGGCACAAGCGCGTACGCCACCTCCTTCTTGGCCGCGTGCGCGCCCGCGAGGACCAGGACGAGCTGGGCGGACTTTGCCGCGGCGGGAGGGCCGAAGATCGGGCACATCAGGAAGTGCCGGTGCGGGTTCTGCTCGCAGTGCGAGTCGAGCTTCGCTGCGAGGGTGGGGTATATCTGCGGACGGGCGTCAGGGATTGTGCTGGCACACGATGAGGCTGACAGGGGCGAGTTGTGGACGCATCGGGCAGCAGAGCCGGTTGGTGCGATGGTGCGACAGAGGGACGGAAGGAGCAAAGTGGGACAAGACGCACCGTGCTCGTATCGATGAAGATTGTCGTCCGCGTCCTCGCGCCCGTAACCTGATGGACCTTTGCATCGTGGGCCTTGTACAGCTTCTCATACGTCTCCTCGACGACCTGGTCCGTGCCGAGGCTGGTGATGACGACATAGCACCTCTGCACGACCTCCTGGACGGTGTGGGCGATGCGGACCCTGTCCTCGCCGGCGGCGGCGAGGAGGGCGTCGCATTTCGCACGGGTGCGGTTCCAGACTGTGAGGTGGGTGCCGGCGGGGAGGGAGCGGGCGAGGTTGAGAGCCATCTCGAAGCCCATGTTGCCGAGGCCGATGAAGCCGTACTGGGCTGTGCCGTGCGGGGAGGGGGTGTGCGGGCGTGAGTAGGGGATCGCGGAGGGGTTGAAGGACATGTTGCGCCGTTGGGGAGGTGGGGCTGGGTGGGGAAGGACGGCGTGCGGATGCCGGGCAAGGCGAGGCGCACGTCCGAGTCCGGCTCTGGCTGGCGATGGGCGGGCGAGGGCGGGTGCGAGGGCGAGGGCGTGCCAGCGGGCTGAGGCGGCTTAGCCATGTCCGTCGTCGGTGGGTGGCGGCGGGGGCGGGAGTAGTAGGGCCCGTGTGACGCGCGCGGTGTCCCTGCCTGCCCGGCCCTACTTGCTGTTTCCTGCCCATCACCCCCCTATCCCGTCTACCCCCCCACCCCAAAATGGCGACATACGACTCCCTCCGGCGCCAGCTGCGCACCCTCGAGTCCTCCCTCGACGCAAAGCTCACAACCTACTCCAAGCTCGCCTCCTCCATCCCGCGCCAAGCAGCCGCAGCCGGAGCGGGCCCGGGCCCGGGCGGGAGCGCGTACGAGCCTGGGCGGGGCAGCGCGCGCGGGGGGACGGAGGAGCTCGAGGAGGAGATCGGGGGCATGGTCGATCGCGTGCGTGGCGTTGCGTTATTTCTTCTCTTTCTCTTCTCTTCTTTCCTGCCCTCCTGCTCGCACTGCCCGTCGCTCGCTCGCCTCCCTCACGCTCGAGGCAACCGCGCGCCGGCGCTTGTTTCGCCACACACACTAACCCCCCTCCCCCGCAGCTGCGCGACCTGAACGACCAGCTCTCCCGCATCCTCTCCACGCCCTCGGCGCCCTCGGGCCCGTCCGTCGCCCACGCCGTGCAGCGGCACCGCGAGGTGCTGCAGGACTACACGCGGGACTTTCGGCGGACCAAGCAGAATGTGCAGACGGCGCTGGAGCAGGCCAACTTGCTGGGGAGTGTGAGGGGAGAGATTGAGTGAGTGCTGTGCTTTCCTCCTACTACTTTACCGCTGCACTTCGGCTGCTCCCCCCCTGGTCTGCCGCTTTCTGCCCTAGCTGGTAGCGGGCATGCATTGCGGAGCGCGCTGCCTCCAGTCCAGCCAGGCAGGATCGCCCGCTGACGCGCCCCTGCAGGAACTACAAGACCTCGCGGACGTCCACGACGGACGCGCTGCTCTCCGAGCGCGGGCACATCGACAGCTCGCACAGGATGGCCGACGAGCTCCTGCAGCACGCCCACGACACCCGCGCCGAGTTCCGCCAGCAGGCGCGGATGCTCGGCGGGGTGCAGCAGCGCATGACCGGGGTGCTCAGTGAGTCGCTTTGTCGCTTTGTTTCCCTTGCCCCGCTGTTCTCTCCCCCTCGCTCGGCCGTTTTCGCCTGCCCCCGAGGGCCTGAGCACCTCGCACCGTCTTCCGGCACCGGCGCCGGCGCCGGCATTGCGCTCCGTTGTGAGATGCGGTTCGTGAGAGCAGCACGCTGACGGCCTCCCGTGCACAGACAGCATCCCGGGGATCAACAACATCCTTGGCTTGATCCAGACGCGGCGGCGGAGGGACGCGGTCATCATGGGTGTCCTGATCGCCGTGTGCATCATCGTCCTGTGGCACTACATGGGCCGATGAGCGCGTGCACACCGCTGGACGGGCGCTGCTGGTGCGTAGAGAGGGACGCGGCACGGGGACGAGAGCGGGCAAGAGTCAGGGGGGAGGAGTGTGTATTAGTGGTCTGGTCGTTCGTTAATGACATTACGAATCTCTATCCTGGGCCCGCGTGTATCGCTCAGATCTTTTCCCCCGCCCATCCCCGCTCGCACTTCTCTCCCGACCGCCCTCTCCACCTCTACGCCGCCGCTGGCGCATGTGCGCGCCCTCCGGCCTCCAAACCGAAAGGTTGCCGCGCATACCCCTCTTCTACGCCTTCTTCTTCCCATTCACGTCCTGCGCGCGCCGCCACGCGCCCTCGCTGTCCTTCTTCTGCACGCTGAAGCACGCGATCCCCAGGTAGTCCGTGATGTCCCAGATGACGAGCGTGCAGAAGC
Source organism: Calocera cornea HHB12733 (assembly GCA_001632435.1). NCBI lineage: Eukaryota > Fungi > Basidiomycota > Dacrymycetes > Dacrymycetales > Dacrymycetaceae > Calocera > Calocera cornea. The sequence continues at coordinate 67,757 of KV424021.1, forward strand.
GGACGTAGGACACCAGCGAGATGAGCAGGGTGAGCAGCACCGCGAGGTCGGCGCGCAGGGGTGTGGATTGGATGAGCGGTTCGCTGAGAACAGGGGGTCACGTGTCAGTATCAGTATCTGCGTCAAGGGGAAGGGATGCAGGCCGGAAGAACTCCGGGAGGAGGGAAGGAGGACGGGAGGAGGGATACGCACCGCCCAAAGAGCACCTGCGCATTCGCATCGAGCGCCATGACGGCCGTCCAAGGCCACATCCAGTCCCAGTACGGGAACGCGCTGCTCGTCACGTGGGCGAGGATCATGCGCCCGACCTGGTGGGCGAACTGGAGCCCCCAGGCGCAGACGAAGGGGAGGAAGCGGCCGCTCTTCAGCAGCAGGGCTGGGGGGGAGAGCAGCCACCCAAGCTGCAGGCTGCAGGTGAGGAGGAAGGGGAGGAGGCCGAGCAGGGGCGGGAGGATGGGCTCGCCCCGCGAGCGACGCGCTAGCAGGACGTCGTAGTACGCCCCGACGATGTTGTACAGCAGCGCCAGGGCACCGAACATCATGAAGGACTCGTTGAGGGCTTTGTTCGGGATGTAGGTCGTCACCAGGGCGTGGTGGTCCAGGTGCAGGAAGGTTAGGAGCGGGGTGTCCCAGAATGAGGGGCCTGCGTGGGTCAGCCGGGGGAAGCATGTATGAGGCGGGGCGACGTACCGTAGAGGCCGGTGATGATGTATATCCCTACGATCATGAGTATCCCCTCGACGGGGCCCGAGAAGTACCCCAAGAACAACGTTCCTAGTGTCAACACCATGAGCGCCCACGTTCTTTGGCTGCCAGGGCGGGAAGGAGCACGGACCGGTATGGAGCTCCTCCCACGTCGTCAGGTAGAAGTTGGCGAGCGTCGCCAGCTCCGAGGCGACCGTCCACCAGTTGCGGCCCAGGTTGAGCGCCTGGGCGCAGAGGAGGACTTCCAACTGTCTTTCTGTCAGCTTCTCGTCTTGGTAGGAAGGGATTGGGGAGGGAGGGACGAACGGTGGTGTTGATCGCGTCACACCCTGCAGTACATCAGTATGATGTAGCAGAGGGGGGAGGTGGAAGAGAAGGAACGTACCATGGTCGAACATCTCCCCCAGGGGCCCGGCCATGCCCGTGCGCCGCGCCTGCTTGCCGTCGATCGCGTCGAATGCTTGATACCAGAAGAGGCCTGCGGCCCACCTGTGCCGCCCCACCGGTTGGTTCAGCAGCTGTTTTATTTGCCCCAGCGAGAAGGGCGGGAAAGGGACGCACGTGAAATACACCCATTGCGGCGGGCCTGTTGCCCCGCCCGCTGGGGAGAGGTACCACGGGTCGTACCACAGCAGGGTGAGGAAGTTGAGGAAGACGATGCCTAGGCCGAGGAAGGTGATCTGCTTCCTGCGTCAGGTGTGCGCTCAATACAAAGAGAGGATGGGGGGAAGGGAAGGGAATGGAGGGAGGGAGGGACGGACCGTGTTGGGCGCTACGCTGGTGGGCCAGAGGGTGACGAACCATGTCCAGAAGGGGTTGAGGATGTATCGCGAGACGAGCGACCTGCGCGGCGTGTGCTCGTCAGTATGCGTTTTCCATGCCACGCCCTGGTGGATGTGGGGGTGCGGGTGAGGACGTACTTGTCGAGCCCCGAGTACTTGTAGGCGTGCAGGTGCTGCAGCTGCGGTGCGGTGAGGTAGTAGCCCATCCTGCGTGCGTTTACGAGAGAAGGAGAGATACGCCGGCGGGGAGGGGGAGAAGGGGGAGAAAGGGGGTGGCAGGCGGACTGTGGGGGCGACGCGATAAAGTGGTCGTGTGAGGACGTCATGGACCCTGACTGAGCGACGACGGCCGGCTCCCCATGGGCTTGGCGCCGGGGCTGATGATGCGCGAGGATAGGACGTCACTTCATGAGGAGTCGGAATATTCTTCTGTGTTGTTGGTGATTGTCGATGTAATCGGGCATACTGATCGTACCGGGATGAACAACTTAGGTGCGCGACCTGTATGGCGGTTCGCCCAATCGCTATTCCACGCCATCCAGCTCTAGTTGCAGTCTGTGCCCCACCACGCCTTACACCACCATCCCAACTGACCGCCTGCCCCCGAACCCATAATTCCCTTTTCTGTCCCGAATACATTAATGAAATCAGGAGTCCAGGTGGTCGTGTGCGTGTGATGCGAGCGATAAGTAGTGCGTTCCCACAAACCCTGGAACCGGGGACGGGGACGCCCTGACGCCACTAGCAGCGTGCTGTGCAGGGACCACTCCCTCTCCCCATCCTCCATCCTCATCTTGACTTTCTTACTCGCGGACCGCAGCCCATACCCTTCAGTTCTTGCTCGTGATTCAACTGCTGCATTCTTGGCTCTTACTGCGACAACGACTTGCGACCTCCTCTTCCAGCACTCCTCCTGGTCGACTCCTACCCCTCCCCCCGCAACCGCCCAGCATGTCCTCAGCAGTCCAATCCGCCGTCGCCTCCCTCCCCTTCCCCTCCCTCCGCACCCGGCGTGCCCCCGCACCCGCCCGCCCACCCGCGCCCTCCGCCTCCTCCGCCCGCGCCAACCCTGGCTCCTCCCTCGAGAAGCGCAAGTCCCGCGTGTCCGACAAGCTGCGCAAGCGGCAGACCATGCGCTACGCCGGGGTGCCCGGTATGCCGGGCGTACCGGGCGTGCCTCCCTTGCCCGGCCAGGCGGAGGCGCGCGTACCGGTCATACCGGCGGGGGTGGACTACGCGAGGTTCGCCCCGGAGGTGCCGCCTGGGACGGCCGGGTCCGGGATCTCGGGGATGACCATGGGCATGGGCCTGGGCATGGTTCGGGAGGAAGGCGGGCTGCGAGAGGACCCCAGAGCGCTCGACATGGAGGTCCTGGCCGGAGACAAGTTTGATGCTGATGCCTGTGCGTCCCTTTCCCTCTGTTCCCCCTATCATTGCTATGTGAAGAGACGCTGAGTGGGTGTTTGTTGGGCAGATCTGAGGCAGAAATTGGCGCGGTCCTCGGAGGGCGAGCTATCTACGCTGCGCGCTACGCTCGAGTCGGCGCATATAGCGACGCAAACCGACCTGCGGCGGAATGTGTTCAAGAAGTACGTTGCCCCGCTATATCTCCCTGAAGATGTTCGTCTCATTAACACGTGTGTGCAGCTACGAAGAGTTCGTCCTGATCAGCAAGGAGATCAGCACCCTCGAAAATGACATGCTGGAGCTCAAAGAGTCCCTGGGCGAATGGCGGGCGATGCCCGAGCTCCTCAGCGTCGAAGAGCCGCTCACCAGCGCCGACCGGCGCAAAGCCGCGCGCTCCTCGCTCGCCGACCTGCAAACGCTGTACACCGTCCAGCTGCAAGCGCTGCACACGTCGATCGAGGGAAGCGCCAAGCACCTCCCTATCATTCCCGGCCGGCACGTGGTGCTCGAGAGCCCCAACCTGTTTGAGCTCAACCCGGCGACGTACAAGGTCGAGAAGCCCGTGCATGTGGTGCTGCTGGACGATAGCTTGCTGGTCGCGAGCAAGAGGCGGAGGAGGGTCGGTGAGGGGGGCCGGTTGGTCGCCGACCGGTGTTGGGGGCTCAGCGAGATCTTGGTGCTCGATGTGAAGGATACTGCTGGTGCGTTCTTCCGCTCTTCCGCTGGGTTGAGCACATCCTGAGACTGTGCGACATGGCGCGGTAGATATCACGAACGCGGTCAAGATCAAGCGCGGGAAGGAGACGGTCGTGTACCGGTCGGACAAGCCCTCGGAGAAGCGCGCCCTGCTCGCCGCCTTCCGGCAAGTCGCCGAGGACCTGCAGTCGAAGAAGCGCCGGGAGCGCGAGGGGGAGCAGGAGCGCAGGAGGATGACGGTGGCTGACGCTGTGCCGGCGAATAGCAGGGCTGGGAACGAGAAGAACGAGAAGGACGCGAATGCTGTGACGGAGTTTAGCGATGAGCTGACGGTGGCGATCGCCTTGCGGGACTGGGACTTGTCGGTCGAGCTGGTGGAGAAGGGTGCGCGCGGCCACACTCCCGCAGGTGTACTATGCTGACAGTGTGACAGGCAAATCGCTTCTAGCGAGCGTCTCCTCCAGCAGCGCCGACACCGTCAAGTCCAAGCTGTCCAACTTCGAGCAGACCCTAAAGACCTCGATCCTGGAGGACCTCTCCTCGCCCGTGCACCGCAAAGCGGCGGTGGTCCACCTGTGCGGCCTGCTGACCCGGCTCGGCGCGGCTATCGACGCACGGGACACGTTCCTGCGCACGCGGTCCGAGGTGATCCGCAGGCGGGCGAGGGCGATCAGGTTCGAGGGCGATATTGCGGCATATATCAACGAGCTCGCCGTCGTCACGTTCACGGGTATCAAGCTCACGAGCGACTGGTACACCTCGGCGTTCAGGGAGAACGATATGGCTTCGGGTGCGTTTTGCCATCTCTCAACGTCTTGGAAGTGCTGACTGCGGAATTAGGGATGGTCCAATGGGCGAAAGGCGAAGTAGAGCTGTATGGCACCTCCTTCCGCCGGCAGGTCTACGGACCCGACGTCTCGCTCGACGTCATCTCCGAGTCCATCGCGGCCGTGCGCGTACAGTCCAAGCGGCTCCTGCAGGAGAGCGGGCTCGACTTCTCGTTCCTGCTTGATGATCTGCTCATGAAGGCCGACGTGCCGAATACGCCGAGGCCACCTCAGGTCCTCGGGAATGGGAGCGGGAATGGGAGTAGCGGTGGAGTGTCGGCGGGTGGAGAGGGGACGGTGCTGGACGCGACGCCCCGGGCGGGCGTGCCGAGCTTGCAATCGCCCAAGCCGCCGTCGAGGAGCCGGCAGCGGCCCGCGAGCCAGCTGCCGACCCCAAGAGGGGGGGCGTGAGCATCTGAGTGGTTGGCTGCTATACCCGCTGTACAGTACGATACCGGTAGAATTGCCTCTTGTGGTTCTAGTTACATTAGTTCGTCTATGTAGCACATCACCTCCACCGGACTGGCGAGCGCTCAGCTCTGCTCCCACTCCTCGACGCAGTTGTAGAAGTCCTTCACGATCCTCTTTTGCGCGTCGCTGCCCTTCTCCTCCTTCGTGTCCGCCACGGGCCGGATGACGATATACTTCCTCCCCCAGAGCATATCGTCGGAGAACACCTTGCCCTCCACGCTGCTCGCCTTGTCCCCAAACACCTCGCCACCCGCCTCCCTAGCGATGACAATGCCCGCCGCGACGTCCCACGGCCAGCAGCCGATTTCCCAGTACATGTCCAGCTGCCCCGCCGCGACAGCGCAGTAGTTGAGCGCCGCGCTGCCCAGAGAGCGGAACCCGTGCGCCATCTTTCCCTCGGGCACGCCGTGCACCGGGTCGCCGGCGACGCGCGTGAAAGTGCGCGTCTTCTTGCCCATGGTCGAGGCGGAACGGTCGGAGCCCCATTCCATGCCGATCAGGGCGGTCTGGAGGGTGGCGAATGGCGCCGGTGGGTGTGCGGGCAGCCGCGTAGAACCGTTGACATAGGCACCGTGGCCTTTCATGGCGGAGTACTGTCCAATTTAGCAGCATCAGCATTCCTGTGGTATATCGAATAGTAGACGGCGCACTAATTGATCCAGGAACGGGTTGAATACCACTCCAATGGTAGGTTCACGCTTGTACAGTAGGCCGAGGGAGATGCACGCGTGTGGGAAGCCGTGCACAAAGTTGGTCGTCCCGTCGATCGGGTCGACGCAGAAGGTAGGCGCGTCCGTCAGCTCGGGACGCTTGCCGGCGGCGTAGCTCTCTTCCCCAATACTGGCGTGGATGTCAATATGAGATGCGCATCATATGTGGATGGACGCACAATGCGAAAGAAGGATACGCCTTTTCGATCTCCCCGCGCACAAGCTCCTCTACCTTCACGTCGTACTCCGTCACAAGGTCCACAGCATTCTTCTTCTCCGACACATCATGAGAAGCAAGAATAGCTTTGCTCCCTGGATAGTCCCTCAACTTCAGCTCTACGTCAGCGAGGATGGAGGACAAGCGCACCCTCCAGCATCACTGCGCCGGCCTGGCGAGCGAGCGCGATGGTGAAAGTGAGGATTTCATCGAGGTCCTTCTGGGTGAGTTCGTTGGCCATGATTGTCTAAAAGCTCCAGAGTAGTAGTGAGATGCAGAGGTAGACGAGCTGGCCGGCCAGCAAAGAGCGAGTTTATGTACGGGGGCGATGTGGACGGACTGAGGGGTTTGTGAGCCGGCGGACCCCTGCGGCACACGTTCGATGACCGCATTTCATTACACCTTCCCTTTTAGGCAATGCGAGCACGTGAATGAACCGGTGCATCACTCCCAGAATCGTATGGAGGCTTTTCGCGCTTATCTCCTCTGTTGTTCCGCTTGTTCTTGAAGGCGGCGATGCTTTGTATTCTCGGACAATCTTATCTCTCGGTCTCATACTTTCTTCATATTCTCTGAGCTGCTCAAATTGGAGTGATGGACAAGCTACCTCCCGAGCTCATTCGCGACATCTTCCGAGAAGCGACTGTCGTCCCAGGCTGCCTCGAGATAAGGCTCGGCTCGAACGCCGAGGACGAGGATCAGCTGACAAGTCGAGTCGAGCGTTCCTACTGGACGAAGCACTCCCTCAGTCTCGTTTCCAAGCTCTTCCACGAGCTCGCCGACGAGTACCTGTACGAATACATCCACATTCGGCGGCACAAGCACATCCGCGCGCTGGTGCGCGCTCTCCGCTCCCTCTCCTTCGACCGACAGCCAAGAGGCCGCTGGTGTCGCCGTCTTGTTCTGGCCTTTGCTCTCTGGGACGTCCCCTGGAACTGGGGCGGAATCACCCTCTGGGGCCTGCTGCCATCCTGCCCCCGCCTGCTGGACCTCCACTGCTACCTCAACCACGACTACGCGCCATACCGAAACGAATTCGAGCAATGGCGCTTTCCTGTATCTCCCGCGCTGGCGCAGATCCTCGTCGCTCTCCATGGGTCGCGAATTCGCAGCCTTAGGCTGGGATGGCATATGGCCATCACACCCGAGCTGCTGGAACGCATGCTTTCACACATGCCGGCCCTGAGAGTCTTCGCAATTGGCTATCTGCAGACCAGATCCCCCTTCCCTCCGCCCGCCCAACCGCTTCCAGAGGTATCGGAGGAAGAAATGGCCTACACCGAAGCCGATGAGGCGGAGTTCGACCCCGTGGAAGAGTTGAAAGAGTACAGAGAGGCTGCCAAGACCGCAGAATGGCCAACCGAGTCCTCCGCCGTTTTCCTACCTCGCCTCAAACGCCTTGATTGTTCAAACTTCACTCCGGACATCGCCCATTGGCATCTTCCCCAACTGCAAGAGGTGACAGCTGGTTTCGACTCCCGGTACCTTGATCGCAGTGATCTCGTCCGGCTGGTGCTCGACATCGCCCTTCAGCCTCATGCAGCAACCATTACTCATTTCACACATGCTTCACGGCCACGCATCGACATCTGGTCATTTGTTGCCGAAATACTCCCAAACATCGTCCATTTCGGCTGCGTGATCCGAGCGATTTGGGCTCAGGCCGATCTGCTGGCTCCCTTGCCCAAATTGCAGACGATCACGATCATCCGCGCGCCCAACTACACGGTCGACGTCCTCAACTTCCTGTTCGGCGTCAAGCGCTTCGTGGAGGCCGGATTGCTGCCGTCGCTCCAAATCATTCGATTCGCCGGAGACCGGGAAGGGACGCCGAGTCTTGTCCAGTCGAAGGAGATCTTTCGGAAACTCGGCATCCGTCTGGTGCTCATGGAAGGAGAGGCCGAGGGGCCGTATCAGGAGTGGTGGGATCGGGAAAGGTACAGGGGTGGGCAAGGACGGTCGCTTGGAGTGAGACGAGAACGCTGACGGGAACGAACTAAGGGGAGTGATCGCCTTATACACGTGCGGTGGTGAGTTAGCAATCCGTTGTTCAAGATCATCAAACGCTAGAACTACTACCAGATAACACCGCTGCATATAACAGAGGATGGGAATGTCACACTGTCTAAGGCTCTAATCAGAGCATTAAAAAATGGCGATGGCTCGGGAGTCAAGCATGCTACTAAAAAAATACAGCAACCTTTGCCTTACCATATTCTGTGGAGCTTGAGCCGCGCCGAGAGATGAATAATGCTCCAATTCTCCTACGATGGTGCCTCGGCCTTCAGTCTCCCGCTAAGCCGATAGGTGGATTCCGTAAGACGGGAAGCTTACGATATGTTCTTGAATGTACTGTTGGCCATAACTTACAATTTCAATCTATGTTCAGTGCATGAAATCGACTACAACCGGTCCCTAAATTAGGCACCGCGCAAGCCCGGTGTCAGAATGATCCCCTCTATGGCCTTTCCGTGTTGCGAGGCACTAATTGCCATACAATACAACTGGATGTCGGAGAAGGATGCGACCATCTGGAAATGCATACTCTGCCTGGCACGGGTGTGTATGTTGGTTGCGACTTCCTCAATTTGCGCATCCGTGAGGCCCTGGACTACAGCGAAACCACTGTCAATCTCCACCTGCTGCGCAATATTCGCCCTCCAAATGTTGGCTGAAACGCGAACCCTCAGGACTGGATTCTCGTCGATGAAGAAGTCGTCCATTGTGGTAAAGCGAGAGGTCATATCGTGGTAAGCTAATGCAGTTTGAGCTTCCGCATCACACTGGAGAAGACATTGCTCACTTAATAGCTGTACGGTGTTCCTGTGTGACTGTGGCCCAAAGTATCTCTTGCCTTTGTGGATAACGATGCATCCAATGTTGATGTATTCTGGACCTTCGGCGCTGAAACGATCGGTAGTTCCGTTGGCCGACCGAGCATATGTAATACCGTGGCGTATGACACCGCCCCAGAGCAATCCCTCCAGATAATATCCACTTTCTCCTTTGGTTGCCACATCTTCTCCGATGGTTGCTCCATTCCAGTTGGCATAGCTGACGTCATCCCCGGAGAGTCGTGGACCGCTCGCCCATACGGGGTCCAGAATCATGAACCGATAGTACACATGATGGGCCATTTCATGAAGCAGTGTTGTCATGAGCAAAAACTGTAGCATGATAGTCCTCTCGTTGTTCGCTGCAACTATTTTAGTATTCCGAGTAGCAAGTGAGTTTAGCTGACGTACCGACTGGGGCTGCCACTGACTCTGCCGCTGCCACTACCAACGCGCGATTGAGAGTTGTCCAAGGTCGACGGCCCCGGGGTGGCTCTCGAACGCTCACCCCCAGAGACTTCAAGCCAGCATCTGCGGCAATGAAGATGGTGGGAAAGTTGGCCAGGAATTCGCCCAAAATTTGGTACGCTAGTACATCTGGCATGTTGTCGGGAGCCAGGGCTCGGTAGCAAGCACGGACCGGTGCAGACAGTGCGATGAGGTTATAGACTCGAGCCAAGGCCAAATCAAGTGGTGGACATTGCAGCTTTGTTCGAAGACATTTGTAAGGGGAGTCGGTCTGGATGTCATAGTAGAAGCGGGGTGCCATGAGAAAGGGACGGTATGGGTGGAGCTGCTGTGTGGGTTTTTTTCCACTTTCAGACGCACATATAGACACATATATATACTCAACATGCTCCGTGGACATCCAGTGGCTGATTCTGGTCAGACCCGACTAATGACGATAACAAGAGAGTCAAAACAGTGATTGTTGTGGCTGGAAATGAGCGAGAGTGTAGATGCTCAACTACCGGCAAATAGAGGCACAAAAGTCGCCTGGTAGAGTGCTCTTTGTTATTCTGGGCTGCATTTGTGCAGTTCTTTTGACGCTCAATGTCCAGTGACGCGGGTTGTTTGTGCCAAAGAACGATCGGCTTTGCCAGGCACAACGGTCTCCAAAGTAACAACAACAGTGGCGGCTCTCAGGTGAAGCTAACAAAGCAGCATTGAAAGTGTATTTGTGTTACTCTTTGTACCTGAAGAAAAATACGGCAACAACGACTCGTTTCAAGGGCGCGCGTGGCGGCACTCTTTGTTCTTCTCTTGGCCGAAGGCTGTGCAGTAGAGCATTTCTCTGGACGGGATGGTGTACCGTCACGATTGGACCCTTTCGCATCCGGCGACGACCAAGAACGTAACGGCAATGGAGGGACTCCCTTCAGAAGTCCTTCGATACATTTTGCGAGAAGCCACTTTTGTCGAAGGTGGCTTCTCCTACCCAGACAAGGTCGACACACGAGAACAGGAGAGACCGGCGCTGCTGCGTATGACCGAAGCAATGCGAATCAAATGCGATATCAGCCTCGTATCCAAGCGGTTCCATGCCCTGGGCGACGAATTTCTTCTGGAGATCGTTCACATCGGACACCAAAAGCACATCGGTGCGCTTCGTACGGTCCTCCGGCAACCTCGCAAGGCAGGACTAACTCGTGGATGGTGGTGCCGTCACCTTATCGTCAATCTCCGTCAGCATGACATCGATTGGAGCCACGGGAAAGTGTCTCTTTGGGGCCTGATTCCATCCTGCCCACGATTAGAGGATCTGCGTTGCTTTTTGTTCCACACGGTTCCCCCTGGAGAAATCCGGCTGCATCGGAGAACACTGGAACTCTATCGGATCCCTGGGGCCCTTTGCCAGACAATTGCGACTACACTTGGACCCTCCCTGCGATATCTTCATTTCGGCGATCACGCGGAAATCAGCCTTGACCTGGCAACGCGTCTATTGCCACATCTGAAGAGACTGGAAGTCTGCCGATTCGATCGACTCTTCGCTCCGCATCTAGCTTCAATTGAAGACGATCCGAGATGGCAGCTCGACAAGAGATACATAGAAGACGAGTATCCAGTTGACGAAACCATCGCAAAAGAATACAAGCCCGTAACCGACCAGGCCCAATGGCCTACTAACCCTGATGAAACGGTCATCGTGCCTGCCCTGAAGATCTTCAAAGCCCGAAGCTTTGCCGCTGACTTCGGCAAGTGGCAGGCGCCAAACCTGCAGGAAGTCATCGTTGGATTCGATCGGGACTGCACCGAAGAAACATGCCTTACTACTATGCGCAAAGCTTTGGTTCCCCACGCTACGAAGATCTCCCGGCTCACATTTGAAGGGGGCGGCGGGGGTTGCCTGTGGGTGATTCTAGGCATGCTACCCCGCCTTGAACATATCCGATTCCCGCTTCAATCCATGATTTTCAACGAAGTACTCACGCATCCACATATGAAGTTGACATCGCTGGTCATCATTCTGGAGCCCCTCGACGAGGAAGACCTTCCGGAGGCCCTCTCCAATATACAAGAAAATGTTGCCGGAGGTCTTCTTCCCTCCTTGAGGACGATTGACCTGGAAGGAACCAAGGACGTTGGAAGGGGAGTGGTTGTGGAGGCTCAGAACGCTTTTTCAGGGCTTGGCGTAAGTGTAGCCGTGACGTATGCATGAATTTCAATTGGTCGGTAGCGAGAGAACGAGAACTGGCTTAGCACGCCCCCAATCTTTGTTACTCACGCGCTCTGGCCAGCACCCGCGCAATGAGAATTTGTATGCAGACAGAGCTTCGCAGAGACGGAACGGCAGGCTTGTCTACTGAGCCTGGCTTCCAACTGTAACTAGTTTCGTATCTTATTCTTTCTCCGATTTTAAACGTAATCAAGCAGATTCCTCCACACAGATGAGTTCTTTCCCTTCCACAACGATCCCATCAACGTTGGCCCTGAGCACGATCTCGTCTTCATTCTTTCCAAAACAACGACCGTATGGGCCTTCTTGACGTGATCCCCCTTCTAAACGCGCATATCCACCATCAGAGTTGACATCGGAGCGCGAATAACACTCGAACTCATGACCTCGGCAGCGATCTGTAGGTGATTGGTCGGAGGCGGTATGAGCAAAGGTAGTCCTGCTTCCTTCGTGGAATACGTGTAATCAGTCTGTTACGGCGGCCGTCGGTGGAACCACCGAAGGGGGGGATTGTTGTACCACCGTAGTGTTGACCATCTGCGCATTGAGTGTGCTGGAGACCATCGTGGGAGACGTCATCTGGGCCTTGACGTCTGCGAAAATGACTGGTTCTTCGTCTGGATTCTTGACTGCAATGTCGAAGGATCCTGGTTTGCTTGACACAATGGCGACCGCGGAGATACCGGTTGGGCTGTCTTGTGTAAGGACAGGATCTGATGGAACTTCTCTTGCGATCTTCTCGTGCCCAAGACGCAGGGGATTGCCGGAACTGGGCTCTAGTTGCCACTGAACCAGGGCCTGACCGGTTATCATCTCCGTCACGGGGTGCTCGACTTGCAATCGGGTATTCCTACGTCGATGTCAGCACGATTAGCGACCGAGGGCTGAGTTTCATACATCTCCATGAAGTAGAACTCGTCTGTATCACAGTCAAGGATGAACTCAACTGTGCCGGCACCGAGGTAGTTCACAGCCTTTGCAGCCGCAATGGCCTTGTCGCTGAGATCCTTCCGTACTTCATCCGATAGACCAGGGGCGGGGGCCTGCGAAATGATGTCAGACTAAGGCGTATATAGGGGAATACCGACAATGCGCACCTCTTCAATAATCTTCTGATGTCTCCGCTGCACACTACAGTCCCTCTCCCACAGGCTCACCACATTCCCCATCGCGTCGCCAAGCACCTGCACCTCCACATGTCTCGGTCGCTCAATCCAGCGCTCACTCAGCTCCCGCTCGTCACTCTGAGCGCTTCCCGCTGTGCCAACTCCAATGCGGCGACGAACTCGTCGGCGGTTCGCACAATGCACATTCCCTTCTCACCGCCGCCTAGAACGGCCTTATTGAGTAGTGAATAACCAGGTTCGTTGCTTGCCCCTCGAGCTCGGCAACCGGGACGGGCTCTGAGGTGTGGTATCTAGGGACACAGGGCATAACCGCAGCTGAACATGGTATGAGAACAGCTCGAGCAGAAATGGATCGCACGTACCGAACATGATATCCTTGCTGGCACTGTATGCGCATCCGGCTGGTTCATGCCGTATATGTGGCTGGTCATACCTCTAGGTTCCCACGCTCTTGTTCGCCTCTACACCTGGTCCGATACACACCAGCCCCTCAACCGCCAGCCGTTCCGCGAACTAGACATTATCGCTCAAGAGTCCATAGCTGACCCATCTATTAGCACGCGGGTAAAATAACCGGGATGTATCGCCTATCCGCCCGTTAGTCGCGCTTTCAAGGCGACAGCACTGATATGCTCACCTGAGCTCCAGATCGCTTCGCAACTTCAATAATCTTGTCCATCCTTAGATAGCTCTCAGCACTGGGGGCCGGTCCCAGACGATACGCCTCATCCGCCATCTGCACATGCAGAATATTCTCGTCTGTATCACTGTACACCGCGATTGTTGAGATGTCAAACTTGCGGCACGTCCGAATGATGCAACCCACTATTTCGCCTCGATTTGCGATCAGGATCGTAGGTGAATAGAGGTTTAAGCGGCGCCGGAAGGTTGGGCATAATACTATGCTCAGCGTCAGTAAAGTTTACGTGCTCAACGTATATCCCGTACCCGTGGCGAATCCTCTCGCGTACCCATGGATCGACAATCGCCTATTGACACTACGGTCGTCGACGGCTCGGGTCTCGCGTATGCTGAATCCAGGAAGCGCGGCGATGCGATAGCCTCACCAACTTCGGAATGCGGCAGGCGGCGCTGTGCCGCAAGCTTTGTCACAGGCTTCAATGAGCATATTGTTGCGGGCAGGTAGAGAGGATGCGTGGATGTAAGGACCGTCGTGAGTCTGACGGTTGACAGGGGTCGAAACCAGAAGGAAGCATCCTTATTCGACTGGAAGGAAATCATGCCGTCACGACCATGCCAGCTGACATAATTCGAAGGCGAAAGACTACTTTGTTTGCCGCCATCCTCCTCAGTTCACTGTACCAGATCCGGCTGGCGTCCAACACCCCTTGGTGCTCAGCATGGTCACATTGTGTCGCATCGATCGGCTTCCTTCAGAGATCTTGCGACTTATCTTACGTGAAGCAACTTCAATCGAGGATGGGTTTTCATATCCAATCGAGGTTGACGAGCGAGAACAGGAGATAGGGATCGCTAGCAAGATTGCGCTTGCGATGGAGAGCAAACGCGCCATCAGCCTCGTATCCAAGCGCTTTCACGCCCTGGGCGACGAATTTTTACTCGAGGTTCTTCACATTGGACAACAAAAGCAGATACGTCCTCTGCTTGCGGTTCTTGGGCAACAAAGGGAAAACGGCGTTACCCGTGGTTGGTGGTCTCGTCATCTTATCGTCAACTTCCGTCAGTATGATATAGATTGGGGCCACGGCAAAGCGTCTCTCTGGGGCTTGATTCCAGCTTGCCCGCGTTTGGAGGATCTGCGTTGCTTTTTGTATCACACGACCCCTCCCGGAGAATCCACTCTGCATAGGAGAACGCTTGAACTGTACCGAATCCCCGTGGCCCTTCCACAAACAATAGCGACTACACTTGGACGGTCCCTACGATACCTCCACTTCGGCGATCATATGGAAATCAGCCTTGAGCTGGCTATCAGCCTGGTCTCACATCTGAAGAAGTTAGAAGTCTGTCTATTCGATCGACTCGTTACTCCGAATCCAGATTTGAACGATGAAGGCCCGCGATGGCCGTCCTGGACGAGATACATAGAAGACGAATATCCGATAGAAGAAGAAGCGGCGAGAAAAGACAAAGCAGCAGCCGAACTGTCCCAAAGGCTCACCACTGGTCAGCTTCAAGCCGTCACCCTACCTTCCCTGCAAATTTTCAAAGCCAACACTTTCTTTGCCGACGTTGGCGACTGGCAGGTTCCAAACCTGCGCGAGGTCATAGTTGGATTCGATTGCGACTGCACGGATGAAGCGAGTCTTGCCATCTTGCGCAGAGCTCTGGTGCCCCACGCTACTCATATCTCTCGCATTACGCTTCTTGAAGGGGGCGGTGGAGGGTGTCTATGGGACTTCTTAGATATGCTACCCGGCCTTCAGCAGATGCGATTCCCGTTTCAAACCGTGGATTTCATTGAGGTGCTCGCACGTCCCCATTCGAATTTGACATCGTTTGTCATTATCCTGGAGACTGTCGATAGAGAATCCCTTCCTGCTGCACTACTCAATATCCAAGAAAATATTCGCGACGGTCTTCTTCCCAGCTTGAAAACGATCGACTTGGAAGGCAGCAAGGAAGTCGGACGGGGCACAGTTATGGAGATGCAGGGAGCATTTGCACGGTTCGGAGTCAGTCTGACGGTTACATTTGTATAACTCGCCAGCATTCAGCTGGGAAGAAACGATGAATATTTGGCTTTGCTGCCCTTTATATTACGGCAGTCATGCGACTGCAGCTGGTTCGTGTGCAGTAGAGGGAGTGTACACTGAGGATGGGTTTGCATATTACTGTAAATCCATCAAACCTGTCAGACAGAAAACAACGTTTAAGGACGAATTCATGTTGTCTTGTCTTCCACACCTCGCTCAGCACTATGAAAAGGAGCAACCAGGATGTTTGCCAAAGGCGAGGATGTATTTCTCATCCACGGCCGTATCTTTCTCTCGCGAGCGGGACCGCGTCATCAACCTCAATATTCTCCATGTTCAAGCGCCTTCACGAAGACTGTGTGGTCCGTCTGACCTGATTGAAGACAGGACACCCTATTCATCGGCATCTCTCTACATATATCTAACGCCCATAACTGCTGGGGCCGAACAGAGGGAGAAGTCTCAAGTCTCGGTAATTGCGGGTCATAACTAGGGTCACATTCGGTTAACTTGCTCGTTATCGACCGTTTTTCTCCAAGTTCGAGGAGCCGTAGCTTTGGCCCAATGGTATTGGAAATTAGTACAACTATATGGTTCGATATCGGATATCGGGTAGAATCGAACGGCATTCGGAGACCGGGTTCATAGAATCCAATGTCACAGTGGAACTCCAATATTCCAGGACAGGCCGGTATAATCCCCAAGAGGTGGTGGCGACCGGATTTCCGATGATTATGGTGGTCGTTGATATGCAGCACCAAGGAGCGGTACCACCACCCGCGCGATATGCCATTGCGCTCGGTGTGCGAAAGACAGACCAACGGCGGTACATGTTTGTGTTTAGTGAGATAGATGCTCTCAAAGGGGAATTCGTCGCAGAGTGCATGAAATTGCTCGGACACGAGGCTGATTGCATACTCGGTGCGCAGTGACTCGGCAATGCTAGGCCAGAAAAGAGTTATCTTCTAAAGTACGTTGAAATCTGGGCCAAAAATCTAGAATACGCTAGGGTCCAATAGTAATCCACAATGCGGCACATCTCTACGGTTATGCACTAAGCTGTTGCTCATCAAATGGAGATTTTTCTTGGATTTCTGCACTGCAGGACCTCCCAGCATATCGTCAGCTGGTTTTGGTATCCCTCAAGAAATTTTAGAAAAGCTGGGATCACTGAGTCGGGCAAAACTCTTAAGTTGCCTCCAGAGATCTGCAACAGTGTCCCTTTAAGTCATGTATGTCTGTCCAAAATTGTATCTATAATTGATGAGACACTACAGTCAACAGGCAAGCTGTTTTCTATGCAGTTTAATTGGCAAAAATTTCAATTTGATGAGCAACCGCTCACTGTGGGACCGTAGAGATGTGCCGCATTGTAGATTACTATTGGACCCTATCGTATTCTAGATTTTTGGCCCAAATTTCGACGTATTTTAGAAGATAACTCGCCAGAAAAGGATCTCGTCGCCAAATGCTCCACGAGCGGCGCAACGCTCTCGATCCGAATCTGTCGATTAGGGATGGATTCTGTTGGTCACGGTCGGTCCGGTTTGAAACCGGGTCCGCGCTTTTGAGATCGCCGGTCTTCGGTTCGGTTTCAGTTCTGAACCGGGTTAGTGGACGCAAATGAAAGGTTCAAACTGTGTTGGTAAGTGCTCTCGAGGCGGAAAATTGAAGCTCAGTTGATTATCAAACATGTTTTGAGTGCATTGTAGGCACTCAAACGGCATTGGACAACAGTTCCAGGAGCTTTGCTGCCTAAAAATTGTCGAAAGTTGGATGACGGAAGGTCTGCAGGGGAAAAAGTTGACGTCATCAGACCCATTTCAATAGAATTGATCACGTGCTCTGGAAACAGGTTCTAACCGGTTTGCACTTTCTGAAATGCGCGGTCTTCGTCTTGGAACGGTCACGGTCTTGAGACCAGACCGAACGGGAAAATCGCAGTCTTCGCGGTTCGGTCATGACCACCGTCCATCCTTACTGTCGATGCGGTTGTAGCATAACTACTGGAAGATAAAAATCAGAATCTCTGCAGCCAGAGCCCAGCCAGAGCCCGTATGGCTGGAATTGGTGCTGGTGATAGTGAAGAGCGGAGACTACAAAGCCGCCAGAAACCGACACAGGCACACTATGCTTCCATACATGCTATCTCGGCACCGACTCGCCCCTGATGCCATTATTAGAGGCGTCATACGACTTACGTGGGTACTGGAAGCCATGTCCTTAAGTTGCAAGCTGCTTTTTGAGTGAATACTCCTGTTTTCCTAACCCTAAATGCATGGAGCGTCTGCTTGACTATGGCATGTAATTGGATGCTGCTCGTAAGACGCAAAGGTTTTCAGGGAATCACAGTTAATATCACTGAAGCTAAGCTAATAGCTCCCTGAGGTCGTTTCGACGCGGTTTCAAAATACACGGGAACGATGCCGAGTGACTGGTGAAACTGATAAGAACATGAATCGGCCTCCAGTCTTCAATTGCACTCACATCACGAGGCCATGATCTTCGAAGGCATGACGGTCAGGTATAATATCCTTCCCATTGTCGTCCTTTGCAACGATGAAGTCAAATGCCCACAGCATGTATGCGATGTCAATGAACATCATATTGTTCGCGAAGTGGCGCCCAGGACAAATGCGGCGCCCAGCACCATACGCAACGATGTCATCGTGATAGTCTGGGAATGGCTTCTTCACTCTTCCGGCTGAGTCGATGAAGCGAGAGGGATCAAATGTCTCCGGGGAGGGAAAAAATGCCTCGTCGTGAGCAATGGACCACACATTGCCGATGATTTGAGTGCCTTTGGGGAGAACGTAACCTCTATATTCGATGTCCTACGTATGCCGTCAGCATGCTCCTCAGCGGAGCAGTATCAGCTTACTGCGTCGGCAACATGAGGTACGCCTAACGGAGATGCATTTGAGATACAGAGCACGAAATGAGTTGATTACTCACCAAGCCTAGCCACAGGACGCCATCGCATAGTTTCTTTCAGGACCGCGACAATATAAGGAAGTTTATCACGGTCTTCCAGCATTGGTGGGCGGTTGCCCACAACCTCATCGATGTACTTCTGGGCAGTGCGAGCGACGTCTGGGTACAAGAGCATGGCCTGTACAAAGTAGTGAAGAGTGGCGGAGCTCTGTGCCAGGGAAATGAGAGTCAGGGTCAAAGATGTGTCACTGCACGCACTGTCTCGACACCGGCAATGCTGAGGAGGAAACATGAGAAGAGCTCTGCATGGCAAACTCTGGATCTCACAATAGCCCTCCAGCCGTCCACGCGGCTTCCTGCTCCGTGACTTCGAACTTCTTGAATGACGGAGCGGTGGAGGCAATGAACCCGACATGGTGCTCCACGCCTTTCTAAAAAACAATTCAGCGCAATGTCTCGATCAGAAGCTTATAATCTGCCCACCTTCTGCTCCTTTCCCTCCTCCAGGAGGCCATTGAAGAACTCATCGGTATCCCAGAACCACTTTTCGCCCCAGGCTTTCCAGCCTGCGGCCCATGTCGGCAGTCTATTCATCAGGGGAATGACATCGACAAGATATGCCATCGGCATGGTTGCACCAAGTACAGTCTCGCCAACATCATCGACACGGCGCACTTTCTCCTCGTCCTCAGCTGAGAGGCTCGGTCCCGAATACAATGCGCGCCATGTTGCAGCCGCTGCCGCGTGTTTCAGCGTGTTTGCCAGGTCGTCCTGATCCGTCAGGATGGAGCGCACTAAGTTTGCGGCTTCCTGCTCTTGGAAGGGGTAGTATGCCTCACAAGCATGTATGTTGAATCCTTCATGAGTGATGCGCCTCAAGCGCCGCAGTCTATGCGCATGTCAGTATCCAAAACGGCATGAATCAACTTCGTGGACTGACTGATCGCCGTAAGGCATGAACATGTAAAGGAGATTGCGACACATAATCTCGCCTGCCTAATTAACTTCTCAGCTTTGATATGATTCACTGGGCATCGAGACACACCATAATGTAACGAGCGCGGCCGCTGGTGATGCCTGACTTTCTCTCGAGAAGATCGCCTGAACTTTTGGCTGACGAGAGCACGACGATCTTCTTGCCCGCCACGTTTACCGTGTATAGGTCACCGTATGTCTTAGACCATTCATCGAGCTTGATGAACAGTAGCTTGCTCGGAAGCTGAAGCATATTGCCCAAGATTGGGAGCCCAGGTGGCCCAGGTGGCAAATTGCTTTTGGACGTCGTCAAGACATAGAGGAGGACCGTGCCCACCAGAGCAGCTGCGACGAGATACCACGTCGAGACCATGGTCGTACAAAGGGGGCAGAAGCGTCCAGAGAGTCAGCGAGCGAAGCCTCTTTGCACCTCGCCGTCAAGAGTCATACTTATACTGCTTGGATAAGGGGTGCGGAGGGAGCCACGGATCGTCCCTTGCACAAGAACGTACCGACGATATTGTGCTGTAAGCATCCACTTGAAACGGCTGTGGTATGAGCCAATTGGTGAGGAATCCATTACATCTCGACCGAGATGGTAACGATAGCCGAGGATCAGTATAGGAGGCCGCGGGGTGTGTAAGACGGCAAGTGTGTTGTTATTGACGTTAGCATTGCGTATTGAGTTAAGGAACGCGTCAGGGTCACTTCTGGCCGGTTTTTTAGATTGCGTAAAGCGATGTCGAGGCGTGGCTCACGTGGGGCTTCCCCATTGAGATGCTGAGTCATCCGAGCAAAGATGCGGAAGATTTTGGCGTGTCCATTGAGATATGCTTTTTCCGTGCTCTTACACACGGCAAATTAGAGGGCGGTGCATCAATCCGGGTAAATGGAGCACATAGAATCAGTATTCGAATAACCTAGGCACTGTCCGTTCGCTCCGCATTATCGGTCTTGCTCACGGTAAACTGAGTAACTCTCCTTGGTGCACAACAACAGCATCACCGATCAGACGAACAACTCCCCGCTTTTGATCCCACGCTACGCCGAGATCGCCGCCTCTGGCACTGACCTGTCGGGCGGTTATGGTATCGCCATCCTTCTTTCCAAGGCGCTTGGTCCAATACGGAGCCAACATGCAATGGGCAGCGCCTGTCACCGGATCTTCTGGGATCCCATTGGCCGGTGAAAAGACACGAGAGACGAAGTCTGGTACCTGGCCCCATGTTGGTCCTGGGGAGGTGAGAACAAGGATTCCGTGCTGCGGTGCCAGTTGCATCTAGATAAAGAGCGAGTCTCAATGTCCACGGCGCACGCTTTCGTATTTGCTTTGAGAGACTCACCAAAGGCCCGGGATTGAAAGGGATGTCCTTCAGCCCCGTGCCACTGGCGACTTCCGCCAGAACAAACCCATCGAAACCTGCTCCGTGTCCGAGGCCGACGTATCCGATCTCTAGACCATCCGTCGTGCATTGCTGGATGACGTTCTTCACCTGGGCCGCTACCTCTCCCGATGCGAGGGTGAGCGTCCCCGCAGGGAACTCGAGCTGGATCTTTCCCGATTCCAGCCGTGTGGCAAGAAGCTGTCCTGACTTGGTATCAAACTTGATCGTTTGACAAGCGGGAGGGAGCTGTGAGAACAGAACGTAGGCTGATGCGAGTGTAGCATGTCCGCACCTACGGAGAGTTATGGCCGCTCGAAGGACAAAGTGAGAGGACTCACAAAGGGATCTCTACCGTCGGGGTAAACCACCGCAGCACCAGTCTGGCAAAGCTGCCATCTTTGCCAATTTCCTTTCTCACAAGAAACGCAGTTTCCGCCAGGTTAAACTCCTGCGCCAAGACACGTTATTTGTTGCCGTTGTCGAGTCATGTTAGGAGCCTACTCGAGCAATGAGCTGCATCTGCTCATCTTGCAACGGCTTGTCCGTGATGATCACGCTCGCGGGATTGCCGGCGAATGCCGTTGGAGTAAAGGCGTCAACCACAGTGTAAGGCAGACCCATATTGCGATGGAAGGTACCGTACCTGCTAAGTTGGCTAACTTCTACTTATAGCATTCCAGGCATAGGGTCTTTTCCCCACCCGTTACTTCATTCGGACAATGACTCGAGTACTGCCGTTATGGCGTGCGCTCGCTTATAAATCCTTACAACATTCCCTGTGGCGTGCCTGGACAGGAGACATGAACCAGAGAGCGGGGTCGGAGGTTCTGGAAAGCCCTGCGTCGTGGAGCACGTTCAAGCGCAGTTCGTTGGCAAGGGACACCCCCGCAAGGTGACTCGTCCATAAAGATCCGATAGGCCCTCGCCCCGGTGGGCGCGGACGGGATCTCGGCCACCGGCCCAACTACTTTCGGAAGGACGGCACGTACATGAGCAGAACAAGTACCCTACAGGGCGGAGGCCAGCATCTCCCTCAAGTCGGGGCGGCGGGGCGTAAGCGTGTAGGGAAACAGCGCCGGGTGACTGAGTCAGAGTGTTAGCTTCGCTCGCACGTATCGGCTTTGCCAGTGAAGCGCCCGACTCACATCATGAGCCCATGGTCCTGGTATTTGTCCGGGTCCGGCAGGACCTGCATCCCCCGCTTGTCCGCCCCTGGTGCGAAGTCGAACGCCCACAGAAGGTAGGCCATGTCGATGAAGAGCGTATTGTTGGCAAAGTCCCGCCCGGGGCAGATACGCCGCCCGGCACCGTACGCGACCGTGTCGTCGTGGTAGTCCGGGAAGGGCTCTTTGACCTGCCCCTTCTCGTCCAGGAAGCGGGTCGGGTCGAACGTGTCTGGCGAGGGGAAGAAGGCGGGGTCGTGGGAAATAGACCTTGACAGCTTGTCAGCAGGGCTGA
Source organism: Calocera cornea HHB12733 (assembly GCA_001632435.1). Classification (NCBI taxonomy): domain Eukaryota; kingdom Fungi; phylum Basidiomycota; class Dacrymycetes; order Dacrymycetales; family Dacrymycetaceae; genus Calocera; species Calocera cornea. The sequence continues at coordinate 89,643 of KV424021.1, forward strand.
CCTCTCCTCACTTACGCGCCGGCACGCACCAGATGTTTCCCATAAGGAGTGTTCCCTTGGGGATCACATATCCTCTATACTCCACATCCTGCCCGTCTCCAATCAGCCGGGATCCTCCCCGTCTGTCGCACAACGCACCTCCTCAGCAACATGCGGCACCCCGAGCGCCGCGACCGGCTTCCAGCGCAGCACCTCCTTCACCATGGCCTGCAGGTAGGGCAGCCGCTCCCGGTCGTCGAAGCTGGGCGGCCGGCCTCCGCACACGGCGTGGATGTGCCGTTGTGCGGTCAGCGCCACGGAGGGGTAGAGGATCATCGCTTGCACGAAGACGTGGAGCGAGGCGGCGGTCTGCGTGTTTGTTAGCCAAAGTTCACCATGAGCGAGGTGAGGAAAGCGCACCGTCTCGACACCTGCCCCGCTGTCCTGTCCATGTCAGTCAGTTGAGCACACTGGATCGGGGAGAGGCACGCACAACAGCCCCCCAGCAGTCCACGCCGCCTCCTGCTCCGTCACCTCAAACCGGTCAAACGAGTCCGCAGTGCTCGCGATAAACCCCTTATGGTGCTCGACGCCCTTCTGCTCCGCGTCCGCGTCGTCAGCCCCTCCCTCCATACACCTGTTGGAGGACGCACCTCCTGCCTGCGCCCGAGCTCCAGCATCTCGCGATAAAACGCGTCCGTGCGGCTGAACCACGCCTCCCCCTGCCTCCTCCAGGGCGCGGCCCACTGCGGCAGCGCGTCCAACCAGGGGAACACGTCCACGACGCTGGCGAGCGGCATGCTCGCCTTAAGCACGTCCTCCCCCACTTGGTCCACCCTCCGCACGCGCTCTTCATCTTCTGCCGTCAGGCTCGGGCCGGAGTAGAGCGAGCGCCAGGTGGAGGCGGCCGAGGCGTGCTTGAGCTTGTCTGGGAGGGACTGGGGCGAGGCGTTGGAGGGAGAGGGGGAGGGGAGGAGGGAGAGCACGAGGTTGGCCGCTTCGGACGTCTGGAAGGGGTAGTACGCCGCGCACGCGCGCACGTTGAACCCCTCGTGTGTGACGCGTCGGAGGCGGCGCCATCTGCTCCCCGAGCCGCATGTACAATATTAATGTGGACCTTCTTCAGCTTGGGTTGGGGAGGGACGACGGGAGGGGGGCACGCACCGCTCGCCGTAGGGCATGAACACGTACAGCAGGTTCCGCGTCATGATCTCCCCCGCCATGACGAACCTCGGCCGGCCGCTCGTGACTGCCCCCAGCCGGTCCAGCACGTCCGCCTGCGCGCGCGCACTGCCAAGGACGACAATGGTGTTTCCTGGAAGGCGCAGGGTGTACAGGTCGCCGTATTTTGAGGTTAGGGAGTGGAGCCGGAGGAAGAGGGGGGAGGGGAGGAGCTGGGGGAGGTTGCCGAGCAGGGGGAGGGCGGGCGGGCCGGGCGGGAGGCGGGAGCGGGAGGGGAGGAGGTAGTAGATGATGACGGCGAGTAGAACGGCTAGGACGGCGGGGAGCAGGATGGACATGATGTCGGTGTTGGTGTTGGTGCGGAGAGGGGCCTCCGAGACATGCCTGTGCGGAAGAGCGGGGTCCGGGTTGATAAGGTACAGATGCTCTGGGGCGGGGAGTCTAATTGCGCTGAAAGGCGCCTGTGAAGGGTTGCCAAAGTGGGGTATCCGGGGGTGGTGCGGCCGGGGGCGATGGACGTTGGTGGACGCGGGCCGAGGTGCCGCTCATTATTGTGCCCATAGTGGGATGATCAATGATCATTGGGGCTCATTGATGCGTGTGTTTGCAATGTACTGTACTGGTATCACGGGACTGCGTGGATCGTGACGCTGCTTGAAGAAGACGGGAAGGGAGGGTTGCGGCGAGGGGGGATGATGTGCTGGCCGGGATGCCGAAGATCAGAGGGCGATCGATGATAGCTGATCTGCTTGCCAGTCCGTGCCCGCTTCCACTGCAGCCCCGATACCGTATCACACGCAACATCAATGGGGGCCACACCGCCCTACTTACTTCGCTGTTGGTAGCAGTCTCGGAAACTGCGCTGGGTTGACCATGCTTTACGGAATGAGCGCCCGGGCCGTGGATCTGGGACAAGTGGGATGCCGTAAACTGGCGGTGGGCTCCCGGGGCCGCGGACGGGTGGGGTTGGCAGGCGTAAACAGCGGAGGGGTGCCTTATCGGGACGCGGATATCGTCCCTCCCACACGGGGCATGGAAGATGGAACAGCAGGAGAATGCGACAGTCGTCAACAGCGTCGAGACACGTATACACACTTCGCCTGTTGTGATGATTGTTGATTGTCTTGCACGGGGAACTCCCTGCAGCGCACGTTCCTGGCGTATACTTACAGGGAAAGGATTGCCCCAATCCGCCTCCGCGCACGTGACCCCTGGTGGGCATGACCAGTGCCCTGTCATCGCCCGCTGCCCCTCCCGAGCCCGCCAGTGCCTGCGCCCGCTCATCCTCGAGCCGGGCCCGCCGCACCTCCCTCTCTCTCCCCACCCGCTGCTCTAGCAAGGCAGCACACCCACCCCACAGCTCAGAGCAAAGCCGCATGTCCCTCAAGCCGCTGTCGATGGCCAACCTGCCCGCTGCCCTGCCCCAGTCCGCCACGGGGCACGGCACAGCACAGGGCAAGCGCCCCGGGTCAACAACCTCCCTCAACCACCTGCTCAACTTCTCCCTCCCCCCGAGGGAGCCAGTTGTACAGCATCGCCCGAGGAGGGCGAGGAGGGTCGACCAGAGCACAGCCGTCTGGAACAAGGAACGTGAGTCGTCGCCTTCCCGGTGCTACCAGCTGCTGGAACACCGCTGATCTGGGATGGGCAGGATTCGTCAACGCCCAGCACCGGTTCGTCCTCCGCCCGAGCGGGGACTACGCAGTCCACTTTGCCGACCCGGACATGTACGTTGTCTCCTATCGCGTCCACAGTGCCGGTTGTACTGATACGCGGTGAATTGCAGCTTCTTCCAATGGCCCGACATCCTGCAGGTCATCATCCCCCCTCCCTCCTCCGTCCAGCAGTCCAGCTCCACCCTCCAGTGCCCTATCTGCCTCTCCCCGCCCGTCGCTCCCCGCATGACAAAGTGCGGCCACGTACGTCCTCCCATCCATCCTCGTTATCTGTCAGCTGACGCGCGAGAAGGTGTACTGCTATCCGTGTATATTACATTACCTCGAGACGGCCGAAGCGCGCAAGTGGGCACGCTGCCCGATCTGCTTCGACTCGATATACGAGAAGGCGCTCAAGCCCGTCCTCTTCCTGCCCTCTTCCGCTTCCCACCCGTCGCCTTCCTCTATCTCCGCCGCATCGCCTATCTCCCCCACTTCCACCACGTCGGACGAGGAGCTCGGCCCGGGCAGCATCAGGCTCAGGCTCATGATGAAGCAGCCGTATACGACACTCGTCCTGCCGCGCAGCGCGAGCTGGCAGGAGGGGCTCGTCAAGCCCCTCGACACGCCCTTCATCTTCCTCCCCGACGTGCTCACTTTCTCCCGGTATGTCGCTTCCCCTTATCGCTCGCGCGGAAAGAGCTGACGGACGGACGGGCAGGTTCATGCTCTCCACCCCGGCGCATCTGCACGCCTCAGCACGCAAGGACCTCGCGGCGCTCGACATTGAGCTCGCCTCGCTCGAATCGCTGCACGACGAGCTCGGCGCATCGTTCGCGAAGCGCGCTATTGATCGCGTGCGCGAGTGGGAGGAGCAGGTCGACGAGATGGACCTTGAGGACGGGGGTGCGCGTGCTCGCGATCGGGCTGAACGCGAGCTGGAGACGTTCCGCGCGAGAGAGCGCAGGAGAGAGCGGGATCGTCTGCGCGAGAAGGAGAAGGAGAGGGACGCTGTTGCTGCGGGCGCAGGGAGCGGTGCTCCGCTCCCCGAGCCACCGGCGGATTTCCTCGCTCTCGCTTCGCACTCCCCTGTCCCCGGCACGCCCACGCCCACCCAGGGCCAGGGCTTCCAGCGCGGCCGCCCCGTGTTGCAGCAGCAGCAGGCCCCGCCGACGTACTACTACTACCAGGCTGCGAACGGGGCGGCTGTGTTCCTCCACCCGCTGGATATCAGGATCCTCAGGAGCGCGTATGGGAGCTATGAGAAGTTCCCCGATGAGGTCGTTGTGGGTGTCGAGGCTGCCGAGGAGGGTGAGTGCTCTTCGTTATTGCTTGCAGTGAGATGGTGCTGATCAGGAGGGAAGGACGAGTCACCCCGGCGCTCCGCAAGACGCACAAGTACCTGTCTCACCTCCCCGAGGGCCAGGACATCACCTTCCTCGAAGCGGACCTGTCGACGCTGTGCACACCCGAGCAACTTGCGCCCTTCTCCGACCTCCTGCACAAGCGGCGCGAGCGCCGCCGCGAGCGGTTCGATAAGGAGGAGCGGGCGCGGAGGAAGGCGGAGCGCGAGGCAGAGGCCGAGATGGCCGCGGCGAACGCGGGGTCGCATGCCAGTGCTGGGGGGTGGGGCAGGAGTGTGGGGAGGAACACGAGGAGGTCGGAGTGGGAGGAGGGGAGCAGCGAGGAGTTCGAGCATCCCGAGCAGCACGCGGTGGAAGGCGGCTCCCCGCGCTCTGTCTCCATCGAGCGCGCCTTGCCTGCTGCGCCAAGCACCTCCGCCCCCTCCGCAGCGCCCAGCACCTCCCCCTCCGGTGCATGGGGCAACCGAACCTTCGCCTCCGCTGCGCTGTCCAACGCACCCGGCCCCGCGCGCGCGAGGCCGCCCTCGCACACCAACACGCTCCCGGCGAGGGATGCGGACGAGGCGGAGCGTGAGTGGGAGCGGGAAAGGGAGATGGACGTCGCCTGGCTTGAGCTGGAGAGCCGGGCGCTGCAGGAGAGGGGACGCGGTGGGCAGGGGAAGAGGAGGAAGGGGCAGAAGCTCGTGCTGCTCGGAGGGAGCGGGAGAGGGAGGACGTAGCCCTGCGTGCTGCCGATGTGGTCGAGCGAGCGAGTTAGTGAGCGCGGGCTGAGGAGAGCGGCAAGACAGGTGAATGGTGCAGGCAAGGATGTGGGACGGCATCGGTGCGTGTATGACTATTGTCGGAGGGGTGGATGATAAAGGAATTGAGCAAGTTAAACGAATGTAACCCTAGATAGGACCTGCAATTACCGATGACTGAGATCGCTCCCTCTTTCTGTTGTAATTCGACAACAGAGCGTACGAGATCTGGCCGACAGCTCCAGACTGCGATATTCTTGAAGACGTCACTTCCTACGAGCACTCTGCTTGCAGAGCGGTTGGGCAACACGCACGGACTGATGCTCTCAAAACAATCACCTCGTCTGGCAACACCAGAGTCACTCCGAAGTCTGCGAACACCCGCTGTACCTCCACAATGTCCTCTTGTCGCACCCAACCGGTGAATTAAGTGACGGAGCTCGTTCGGATGGAGAAGAGCAGTTGACTCTATGTTAGAACGGGTATAAGTGTGATTCGTAGCACTAGTTGACATTGTACTCTTGGCGTTGTAGGATCGCCTTGATATCCTAGAGAGTATGGATCGTTGCACAACTGATATGACGGGGAAAGTAATAAGGTCTCTCTCTCCAGTGAAGTAAGGGGTTATCTCCCAACTACCGAACTGAAGTCAACCACGTACTGGTCCTCGTCTCTCCGGCCCCCTGCAACCATCTGCCATAACATATCATCCCCAATTATGCGTCGATATCTTGCGCGCGCCTCTGCCAATTGTTCGGGGTGAGGATGCGGCCCTAGATCTTGTATGTGTGCATAGAGTTGTTGAACGTTGTTCGATGTCCAATTGAGGGTGCCTCCTGCATTGAACAGCGAGATAGTAGGCCCGGTGGGAAAGGGATCACAGTTTCCATCGTAAAGACGTGCCCGAACCTCGTGTAAAGCTGACACTCTCATTTCAGCCCAACAAGAAGCTCACTATACAATGTGTGGCACTCACGCTGAACATACTTTCTGCCCTGGTGGATCCGGCCTACATGCAGAGCAATGCAAACCACCTGTTGGAAGGGGTGTCCTGGAAATCGGAAGGACGCATTTGTTCGAAAGTGCTTGCCATAGGTAATGACACCGCCAAAGAAGCGGGATTCGAACCAAAAGCCCGATTCGCCTTGTGAAGCAGGTTCTCCGACTGGTGCACCGAACCAGTTTTCGTACTGAAAAGGTGGACCGGAAATCCGCCGAGTGCGCCGGTCAGCCAGCAGCACACCATAGAACTGGCCATACATGTAGTGTGCAAACTCATGGAGCAGGGTTGCATAGACCACGAACTGAAGCAGCACTCCGAGATCGGTTTCACCATACTCGGTTTCCTCTACAAGAAAGTTGGTCAAAACTGCAGAAGGATTGATACCTGAAAACACACGTACCTGCAGCCTCCATTGCCTCAACAAGCCTGCGTGACATGGCAATGTATGGGGAACAGCCTTCGGCTCTAGGTAGGCGCTCAGTCACAGCCGCTACACTTATGTTAGGAGCAAGGGTGATATAGATGGTTGGAGGGTGCCTGGCGGCATTGTTGAGAAGAGCCTCAGCCTGACTCATCAGCTGTCCGCCAATGTTGACAGGTGTCATGAGGCTTGGGGGGGCCATCGACAAGTAGGTGTGTCGCAGACGTTGACTTCCGTTGGGTCCAGGCTGAAGTCTCCAGAGAACTGTTTGCCAAAGAAAGCTAAGCCTTGAGCATACGACACCTTGCACTTCGTTCTGGTCATTGAAGCAAAGGCTTTCTGGAGCACCTCGTCGGATATACAGGAAGACATCATGCTGCCTAGGAGACGTCCAATCAAGAGCCATTAGTAGTGGATGAAGAAGTGTTGTTGGTTGCGTCGAGCTGGGTGGATGAGCTGCTGTTGTATGAGATGAAAAACAGTGGATAAAGCATAGAGCTTTATGTACCTCACGGAGTGCCATTTCAGGAAGCAAGTGGATGCTCAGAGCCAGCCGAGGTGTGGTCGCACAAACTTGCTTCTGTGCCTCAAGACAGGTTACAACCTTTTGTTGGACAAAGGCACTGTCGCTTGCACATTCTGTTGACTCTAACGCGGAGCAATTTGCTTTGTTGATGACTCAAGTCACCAGAAGCTTGATGTAGCACTGTCCGTATCTCTGATTGACTTCTGGTCCACATGGCTACAACAGCCGATAATATGTTCTCGGTAATCAGGAAAAAGGTCGCCAGGAGTCATGCCTATCTACCGTGAGGTACGAGACCAAAAGCGTGGGTTCTCCGAGTCCCAACCTGTGCTTTCGAGTATCGGCAGGGACAATGAGCATTTGGTGTCCTAGTGACTTGCCGCTCTGTATGGAGACAACCTTGGTTGATACTGTATGTACTGTGACAACCATTATAAGGGCCGTCATCGGCGGCAAGTTAGCCGGGAGCAACACCAGAAGCACGGAAGCATTGCGAAACGCATCGATCGGCGCGATGGCGCCGTGCCTTACCCTCGAGCATCCACCTACTCACGCCTCTCTGTGCCATGCCTCATCTGGCTCCAGAGCTTTTGCGTATGATTTGCTGGTATGCGACGGCCATTTCATCACAATCCGATCAGCAGCGGTGTTCGGCTCGTGGTGCATTCAGCGACGAGATTCTTTTCTGGCCCAGCATTCATGATTCGCTGCGTACCAAGTGTGCAATCAGCCTCGTGTCGAAACAGCTTCATGCGATCGTCGACGAGTTCCTTTTCGAGAACATCTACATCACCAAACACCAACATGTACAACCGTTACTCCAACTTCTGCGCACCGAGCGCAATGGCATAGCGCGTGGTTGGTGGAGCCGCTCCTTAGTGCTGCACATCTTTGACGACTACAATCATTGGAAATCGGGTCGCCACGATCTCTGGGGCCTCTTACCGGCCTGTCCTCGAATATTGGAGTTCCACTGCGACATTAGATTCTATAGTCCGGGTTTCCGAAGGCCTTTCGATCCTACCCGATATCCGCTATCGAACCATATGCTGATGCTAATTTCCAATACCATTGGGCCGAAGCTACGGCTCCTCGAACTTGGACCAAAAGTGTCGATAACGCTTCCTGCCGCATTATTTCTGTTGTCAAACCTTCCATCGCTTGAGGTCTGTCGGCTCGAGTGTCTGAAAGCCCCGTGGCCGACAGAGGAAGACCCAGATGACATCGGCCCGGAAGACGACGGAGAAATATCAGAGGAGTGGGAGGGAATGAGCGGAAGCTCCCTTGACGAACCAGACCCAAATCTGGACACTCATAATCGATCCGGGACGTGCATTCGACTTCCTCATCTACGCTTATTTCACTGCAACATGCTCGTCCCCGACATATCAGAATGGGAACTGCCCAGCTTGGAAGAAGCAATCGTCGCATTAAACATGGAGTACGGACGGTTCATTGGCCTGGCGGTTGTTCTGAAGGCTTTGACACCACATGCCTCGCACATCACCCATCTAACATACGAGGAGGGCCCCGCCATTGACATGTGGACTGTTGCCCAACGATTCCCGCGCCTCCAGTACATTGCATTTGGCAATTCACACGTGACCTTAGAAGACACGCTGTCAACACCTCAAGAACACCTACGTACTATTGTTGTCAACCGTCGGGCGGCTTTCCAGGCTGAAATGCTGGGCATACTCCTCAATGTTGCTTCCTATGCCAAGGCGGGCATGTTGCCGGCTTTGCACCATGTGCGCTTCATTGGCTTGGATTATGGCACAGAGGATATGAAAAGGCATGAGGACGAGTTCCGCTCTTATGGAATACGCTTATCCGCCGAAGAGACCGCGGAATGAAGTGCCCACTGGTGGATGTGCCAGATTGTACATCACTCGATGCATGCGCTTTGATGAGCATCGCTTGAAGGTCACGGTCCGGAACGGTGAGCCTAGTCTCAAAGCGGAAGCGCACTCGTTGTACTAATTCGCGTTCAGTCATGCAACGCCACTTACATATATGCTGTAAGTACGCCAGACCGATACTGTAGCGGGGAGCAGTCACGGTAGCTTTGTTGAGGCTATGTCCGCTCGCAAATACACTGTATATACCACTGTCGTACAGCACTAGATACCCAAACGGAGCGCTTCTTCATCACTACCAGGAGAGATCCACATTGTACGCCACAGTCAGGAACACTCCCAGTTCTGCAAACATTGGCTGCCGTTCCGCAAGTCGTTCTTGTTTAGCCACCCTGGAATTGCCCTCGATGGTAATCGTTTTCAATTTGGGAAGCGATAAGATATGGTCTTGAATGTTGGTAAGCGCAACGGAAAGGTCTCCTTCGAACCAGTGACTCTGCGAACGAAAGACAATTGATTGCAAGCATACATGTGATTCCGAAGGCGTTCCTGCAGTCTCCATGTCATGCAGCTGAAATTGTAGCTGTTCGAGATGAGGTAGCATAGCGAGAATATTCCAAAGTGCCGGCACACCGGACCCGCAAGTGAGCCGAGTGATGTGGGAGGAGTGAGGTATTAACGCCCGTTGCATAATCGCAAGGCTCTCTGATTCCCACTCGTAATCATGACTGAGACCGAAAGTGACGTCGCGAAGGCTCGGTACATGCCATTTGCCAAAGTCGGGGAAGAACGTACAAGCTTTGAATATTCGCAGATTGGGCAAGTTGACAGGACGACCGCTTGCAGGCCACCTGGCAACCGAGATCGCCTGCTCGTATTCTTGCACTTCGACTTCGTTTAGGGGATACTGGTCGTCATTGAATTTTGTGTGGTCGTACCAGCTTGAGAAGTCTTCGCGCGGAAAGGAACTTGGATCGACGAGCCGATCAAATTGGCACAGTTCCAAATCTTCCAAATGAGAGAGCAAGTTGGTGGCATGGTCAAGAGATATTTCTACCCACTCGCCGAAGTGCAAAGAGCGAAGGCGAGATGCTTGTACGGACGCGATGGTCTGAAGAAGTACCGCCGGTGCCGGGAACAGAGTGCGTGTACTCTGATGCGGGGGTCCAAGAGGGTGAATCGATAGATATAAGAAACACCGCAGGTCCTCTAAGCGTGGGCAAGAAGGCACCAGGCCCCAGAGAGTCGCTTGGCCGTGAGTCCATTCGATCTCATAATGACGCAGGTTGATGATGAGGTGACGACACCAACGGCCACGCGGAGCGGCATTCTCGTCGTGCCGTCGCAGCACTCCAACCAGAGGACGGACGACTCGTTGTTGACTGATGTGGATGATCTCGAACAAGAATTCGTCTCCAAGAGTGTGCCAACACGGAGACACGAGGCTGATGGCGCATTTGATGGACATTGAGTCATTGATGCGACGGAGCGCCTCCTTCTCCTGCTCAAGTTCGTCGACCTCGTCTGGATAGCTGGATCCACCCTGCACCAAAGTCGCTTCCCGCAATATATAGCGCAGGATTTCGATGGGCAGCCGGTTCATCCTGCTACGACTCGACTTGGTGATCGTCGGATGCAAAGCAGGGGTGCTAACTATCGGATGATCGGGGAAGAAGCCGCACAGCCGCTTGACGGAGACGACGCGACAGTGCGACACAGGCTGGTTGCGGCGCTCGGTGTGCCTTCTTGCTGTATAGTCCGCCGACTACCGCAGGTCTATGCATACGACGGTATGCTTATACACCGCGATTCGTTCCCGTCACCGTTCTCGTCTCACTCCTAGTGACCGTCCTTGCCCACCCCTTCTACCTTTCCCGATCCCACGACTCCTGATACGGGTCGTCGTCCTCTCCTTCCAGAAGTACGAGACGCATGCCTAGTTTCTGAAAGCGGATGTTCGTGCACCGAGTGTACAGTGTGATTGCCAAGCGCCTTGTTCTCCATGACCCACAGAGTTCTTTGTCAGAAAACGGGATAGCGTGTGCTCTGCACAGCGTTTGATTGGAACAGAGATCAGTTCAGACCCGGCGCGTCCGCTTGGTGACAGCGGTAGTGACGGAGGCATCGGGAGCGAACGGAAGCATTGTCGCCCCAGAACTTGCGTCTGTTTCGTGCACCTTTGTACTTTGCTACCACCATCACCGATTCCAAATATGGGGTACTTGGCTCCTGAGATTTGCGTATCATCTTCTGGTATGCTACAGCTGTATCAATAGATTCGGATCTAGAGTTTTGCTCGGCCATGGGAGCATTTGGCAACGAAATTCTGATTTGGCCTAACATTGCCAGTTCATTGCGTACCAAGTGCGCGATCACCCTCGTGTCGCAACAATTTCACGCACTTTGCGATGAGTTTCTCTTCGAAAACATCTACGTTACACAACACAAACACAACCAGGCGCTGGTCAAGCTTCTTTGCAGCCCCAAAAGCAACGGCGTAGCAAGGGGTTGGTGGTGCCGCTCCCTAGTGGTGCATCTGCGCGACCGCTACAATCATTGGTCTTCTGGTCGTCGCGATCTCTGGGGTCTCCTGCCCTGTTGCACGCGAATGGTGGAATTTCACTGCGACATTCGGCTTCAGCACCCCTAAGAAGGAGGCGCTTCGATGCCAGGAGATATCCGCTTTCGAACCATCTGACGACGATCTTATCCCATGGTTTCGGAGGGGATATCTTCCAGAATACCCCTCAGGGCACGCGTATCTGCCAGAGTACCCTCGGCCTGGCGAAACTCCAGAATACACCCCATCCGAAGGGGTGATCCGGACATGCGCGTCCGACGCGCCGCGTCCATCCCTGCTTGCCTCCACCATGTCCGAGCTGGCGATAGGGAAAATCTTCACCACCCGCGACGACGCAGCATACAACATCCAACTGCATTCGAATGAGCAAGGCGCTTTTGCTTGGGTCAAGAGGAGGGATAGGAGGCGGATCTCGATGTACTGCCCTCAGGAGGGGTGTGATTATTGGGTGTCATGCACCGGCAGAGAAGGGGAGTATGTGGTGCGCAGTATCCGACCAATCCACACCTGTCAAGCACTTGCTCCCAAACCTCGTGCAGGAACCAGCCGCACATCCTTCCTGGTCGAGGCAGCAAAGCAGGTCATGGTG